>WEIS01044568.1:0-25713 GCA_013389965.1 Todus mexicanus
GCTGCTGAAAGATCTTCCGCACATTCTAGGTACTTTTCACTTCCAACATGCTTGCTCACTTATCTGAAGACAGGACATTCTTTCTTTCTCCCCACCAGTTCTAGTAAGAGAGCAAGAACATATTTTCTGAAATTAATACCTGCACTTCTGCTCACTTCAATAGAAGGTAAAGCTGCTAGTTGGCTCGAAAGAACGAAGCCAGTGTTTTAAGAACAGCAATTTTTGTTCTTCCCACCAATAACAACTGGAGGAAAAATATCAATGGCAAATTTCCAGCTGGGTGTTAAAACCAACAGGTAATGTGGCAGCTGAGGCTGAGGTACTCCCAACAGAAGGAAGCAATGTTGAGGGACTGTTGTGGAGTCTGCAAAATTTCCTCTGTAGATTTCCTGTGTCAATTTCCAGACTCAGTTTAGCGGGGAATATGTATTTGTACAGTTTCCACAGCCACAGCATGGAGCAATAACATTGTAGGAGAGGCTAAGCTATTTTCATCTCTCTTCAGTGTGCTTATAAGAAGAATTCATCATACATTCTTCTGATGCTCTTCACTGCAGTTCCTCTGCTGATGTGCTGCATTTCAGTTGGAAAAGAGGAGGCAGAAGAACCAGTATCTCATGATCAACCATCTGTCCGCTGATTACCAGCAAACATTTCCAAGTTTCTCAGGAAACCTATAATACCAGCACATAGTTGCCTAGAAAACGCTGAAGCAAAAAAATAAGGCCCATCACTTCATACACATTACTCACTCTCAGTTCATCAACTAGAGTTATTGCTTATAGTTTGCAACTGAAACTGTGTCATCTAAGACTAGTCAGTTGGTCACAGAAACACTAAGGTAGTGTAAGTAAAAGAAACAGCAAGAATGACTTACTGATTCATCTGGCCTTTCAACACCATGTTTGGTCCTGTTCCAGTGAGTGTTGCAGTTCCTCCAATGCTGGCAGCATAGCATACGCAAAGTGTCATTCCCTTACATATACGCTTCCGCATTCTCTTTTCCTCAGAAGATCTGGGGTCATCAGGGACTTGTCCATTGCTTATGACTAGACACAAAAAACAGGACTTGCCTCAGATAAAGGGGGTTTTTTTACACACATTTATTACCTTTACTACACATTAAAATGAATTAGTCAGCAAAGCCAAGCAGATCATTCTAAGTGGAAGCTAAGGGAGGATGGCCCCAGCTTACAGGAAAGAAGGTACCAGTCTGCATGGGATCTAGCACTAAGCATAACAAAATGACACCCACCAAATTGGAAGCCATTTTGTAAAACCTAAATGTCATGCATTTAGGGATTTTCAGTCAGGTTACCCTCTTTCCTTGGATAAGGTACAGAGAACTCCTTCTAGGTCAGGGAGCTATAAGCATAGCAAGTTAGGTAGAATCGGCTCATTGCTGAGCAGGCCCTAACCATGCGCGGAAGTGGGATCTGATGCATTCTTTTCCTCCATCTCAATCACTGTATTTGTTTGCCCGGTTGCTTGTTCCATCACGGTCACATCATACTCTGTATTGTCCATTTGATCCAGGACAGCCTGGACAATGGGAACCATCATAGCAGTGGTGGCTGTGTTACTTATCCACATGGACAGGAAGGCAGTGACTATCATAAATCCCAGCATGAGGCTGAAAAGAGAGAAAAAGGCACAGGGGAAAGGAAGAAAGAAAACAGACACTGTTAGGCTCTGTAGGTGCTATAATTTAGAGAGCAGAGCCAGACAGGGATGTGTGCAGCGTTCAGTAATACAAAACAGGGCCAGATTCCCTGCTAGAACAGCTCTGCCACCTTCACTGAAGGAATCCCAGAAAGCCATTTAGCTTTGTAGATGACTGCAGATTATCAAACCTGTCATCATTTTGTCGCCAATGGCAAGCACCTTGAATTTAGCCAGATGCTGGTTTTCACTAAAGAACAAATAAACTGTTCCTGCTGACAGACTTCACCTCTGGAAACTCTGTACAAGTGCAGCTAAAGAGGTGCTTGAAGGTTCCCTTCTCTGCTGACTGTTAATACATTGTCCCTAGGCCTCTGCTAAAGTGACAGAGGCAAGGAAGAAGTAACGTAATAATCTTACAGCGCAGGTTTCACCCCAAGAATCAGCAGGACCCTCAGTGCAATCCTTTTGTGAAGATTCCAGTGTTCAACAGAAATTGCAACAATCAGCCCCCCAACGAAGAGCATGTTTGTGTCATTTAGGTACTGCAAGCACACCTGAAAGACAAGAGAAAGTAGGTCAGGGCCCCAAATGTTGCCTCTTGCTAGCTTCACTGGAACATTTTGCCTTCCGTCCTCTCAAAGGCATTTACTGCACCAGGCCCCATCCCAGCACTGGCAGCCTCAGAGCTACCTGCCATGTGCTGAACCCTTGATCCCCTGTTAAAGCACTGAGCTGTCTACTGCGAGGGCTCTTTGTGCATCACAAACCTTTTTGGATCATCAGGAGTTAATAAGTATAACATGACAGCAGTTTCCTAAAATATTATTAGGGGTTCAAAGTATTGTGTAGGTACTAGAAATGCTGAGCTCCAAAACCAGACTTCTTAGCACCTTACACCTGCCCTCACCAGCTTGTTGGCCCATAGTGAACCTGGGCTACCTAAATACAGCCTCTCCCCTCTGGACTACAGCACTAGCACAAACAGCCAGAATGAGCTTTGGAGAGGACACAGTGTTCTTGCTGGCATCTCGCTGTCTACTCTGTCAGAAGTTTGTCCCATGCATTTTGAAATCTCCCAGAGGATATATCAGCACTGCTCCCTCACAGGAAGGGTTATGAACACACAAGCTGCTGGCACTAGTAGGATGCTCTTAAGCAGGATCCATTCCCTGAAATGGACCTTCCCCGTGACCACCTCAGGCCCCACACCCTTAACATTTTGGGCAAATGTGCCTTTAGTTCAGCATCCTCCCATACAGGAACCCTGGACACTGCTCGACACATTCAAAACCAGCACCACAGAACCGGAGCACTTTCCTATCACAGTTCTTTGCTAAATATTGATGGGGGATCAAAGCAATGGATAACCCAGTGTTAGACCTGGATTGAGCAAGTTCCATACCAGTTTAGAGCTCTGAACTCCAAGCAGAGGGAAGAACACCACAGGCATGAGGGAGGTAACAGCCAGTGGGATCACTTCGGTGCACCAGTACACAGCCATTATAATGATGATATACGCACATTTGGCCTCCTGCAATATAACAGAAGACACATTTAAGCATAAAAAACTATTCTTGAAGATAAGGAACACACTGGTAGCTCTTATAAGGGGCCCAAACACTCCACTGTCTGTAGCTTAACAAGTTATACTGAAATAGGTAACAGAGACATGAACATTTAAACTTGTCCTTTTAAACCTTTTTCCGGAGTCATTTCCATGAAAAGATCTTTTTGACCACAGTGTTTGTTCTAATGCACCCCAACAAAATGTAGGGTGTGAGAAAAACAAACCTTCCATAACTAGGTAAGGACACAGTTTACAGTGTGCAATTACCTACTGCCAGTTGTGGTAAGCAGATTTCACATCCAGGAGCCAGGATTTTTCAACAGTGTTTGTAGATTTGGGTGTATCTGTTTTGATTTAATTATTTTTAAATGGATGGCCAAATTTCCCAGTGTGGAAGATTAGTTTGTCTGAAATTCACAAGTCTTTGAGGTATGTCCAGTAACAAACACACCTAAGCCCAGAAACCGTATAATGAATAATTTAAAAGTTCTGAACTTTTTAAAGTAACTCTTAAAACAAAACTTTTTTTACCTTTTCCTTTTTTTTACTAAGCATGTTAGAGGTATTTAACTTCCCAAATAATATTGTGCTTGCCTACTAAGGGGGTTCTCTACATTAGAAATGTGGTAACGTGTCATTTTATACTCTTTGTTCATCAGGCAGTTTTGTCATCTAGCCTTCCTTGGTTTATACTTTCAAAATTATTAAGAGAAGGAAGCATTCATTAGTCAACAGTAAAGAGTGTTTTAAAGCTTAAGCCAGTGTTCAGTGGCTCAGAGTTTGCTCATACTCAGAATAGGTGTTTACAGGATTTTATTCTAATACAACAAATGAGACTTTACTGCAAAAATAAATAGGTGTGACAGTGACATTTAAAAATTGCTGTGATACTTATAAATAGAGGTGTGTTTTCCTTTGTTTTGTTGAGAAGCTTAAGAACCAGAAAACAGCATTTGTAAGTAATTCTTTTTTTTTTTTTTCCCCTGCAGGTTTACAGGAGATTAATTACAGCACAAGTTTTGAAAAAAATATTTCTTCAGGGACTATAGATGTCAGACAGATCCTATTTAGGTCTCTTCCCTTAATAAATATGAGCTGAGCTCATGATACAATTGATGCAGTACCACAGTAACCAAGTGCTAGAACTAACTGTGGTTAATCTGTTGCCAGTATGAAAGACAGATAAACAACCCCAAGTGAATAAAATTCACAATACAGAAGAAATTCTGTTTTAGTAGAGTGAAGAGTAAATAATTTATGTGAAGTTCAAAAATACAACCATGCTTATAAATTAACTCCAACAGCCACAGCCAATTCAAACAACCAAAGACCTGGAATTAAATATGTAACTATACCAGTATCTATCTGTGAGTTACGGGAACAGTCACAGAATGTTTCTTTGGTGTCTCTGTACAGTTGACAGGAAACATAAGGATCTGCCTTCTCACTGAGAGCTGAAAAAGCAGTCACTGGTGGAAATGTTACTCTCCCATTGTGAAATACTGTAACTTACCAGATTACACTGATGGCATAATATGCCTACAAATACTGAAAAACTGAAGACATATAATTTTTTTAGAGGAAATTAGCCTTCCTAGTATTGATCAAGGTAGCGCCTAACAGTTGGGAATTCCTCTTTCTATGAAGAACCAGCATTCAGCTGAAAGGAAGGGCTGATCTTACTTACACAGGTAACAGAACAGCTGGTAATTTTGTTTATAAATACACATGATATTTTTCTGTACCTTAAAATATACTGAGCAATACAGGTCACTCAGAAGACAGACTGTTTTTAGCATTAGAATAGCCTCTAAAGCTCTAGTAGGCTAAAATACTGTAAACTGAGCTTTCACATTTTGCCAAGAAGGCTACAAGGCATTAAAGACCAAACTCTTCACTGGGTTATTCCCATGTTATGATGGTATAACTCTACTAAAAGCAAAGGAGTTGTGCCATCACTGGAGTGAGATGGATGTGAATTGGAGGATACTGCATTCGAAACCCTGTTTGGTAACTGCCTAACACAAATTGCATGTCCTCCGACTCCACCACTGATGAAGAATGCCACTTGGCAACACTCCTTAAAGTACCTGAGAGTCTCATCAGCAGAGTGAGATAGAGAACCCAGAAGTCCTGTCTTTCAGTCCACTGCCATCATTACTAGATAATGCAAGACACAATTCTAAATGTGCTGGCCAGTTACATGTGCATTTTCCTTTAGCGTAAATAGAATTGCATATAATTTAAAACATGGGTTGGGGGTTGGGTCCGCGGGGATCCCCAGCTGCTGGTGGTGGCACAAGCCTGAGGATGAACAGATACTGGCACCGAGCTCCCTCTGCAAGTTCAGCTGCCTAGCACTAGCGTCTGAAGATCTTTGGGAGTGAAACCTGCAACACACGTTCCTGACACCTGGGACAGAGCAGCTAACAGAACTACAGAACAAGGTGGCAGGAAAGTTCTGCTTCAGCCCGCTGTGGGGAAGTGGAACTGCCTTGTCCTGGACCAGGCACTGCTTGCTCAGCTGCCCAGGCAGATGCTGTGATGCTGCACGGGTGTCCAGCACGCCCGGGCTGGGCCCGTGTGCCCGGCTGGGCTGGAGGGGAGAGAGGTGGGGAGGCTCCTGCGGGGCAGCCCCGCAGCCACTTACCCGCGTGGGCACCGCGACCGGCAGCGGCAGCAGCAGCAGCGGNCGGTTCCCCGGCCCCGGTTCCCCGGCCGTCCCCATCGCTCCCTCCGCCCGCGGGCGGCAGCGGCAGCCCCGGAGGACGCGGTGCCCGCAGCCCCTGCCCGACCCCTGGGACGTTTCCTCAGCCTGATCCAGACCAAGGCAGAGCCCCCGGCCCGCTCCATCGAACGGGCGCCGGGACATAACGGGGCATTTCCCATTCCCTTGCTCTGCTCGGGTTCCTGCACTTTGCAGGAGCAAGGAAAGCTGCTTAGCGGCTGCGTACGGAGGTATCGCACCGGCTGTGAGAATGTTTTAGGAGAAGTCTCCCTGCCCATAGGGCCCGTGGAAGTTGCCAGATTCTCATAATGCGTATTATATGCAGGGACCAAAATCCTGACATGGCTTTTCCAGGTACTGGACTTTCAGGAGGTGCTGAGAAAGCCAAGGGAGGATCATCTCTCACTCATTTAGACAGTGGTGAAGAAGGACTGAGCTCCTTTAGGGAAATACAGAGTTAAAACCACAGTAGGGGGCTCCCAAAACAAAGGTCTGTGCAGGCATGCATAGCTGTGTTTCATTGCCTGTTTTGTGAGAGATTCTGTGCTTGCAATCTGGGTTAAAAATAACGAAAGGTTAACTTGAAAGGTTGTTTTTAATGCTCATTTCACTGATCTGGTCTACAGTGTAGCCACAGAGTTAGAAGTGATGGCACTACTGAAAGGGTGGCAAACACTATCATGCTAACAGAAAGGAACAACTGGAGGGACTGGAAAATGGACTGGACAAATAATTTGTTGACGTTTTATGTTCTGCTTCTGAGATGTCAACAGCCACCTGAAAATAAAGGCAGCATAAACCATATCTCAATAATTTGATCTGCAGCCTTTTTAGCACAATCTTACCGAGCAGTTATTCACAGAAATAAAGAATTTCAGATTCCACAGCAAGTACTGAGGGAGTTCTGACTACAGCTTGCACTGTTTGTCCTCTGCTGACCAGAGGAACTTGAGTGACAGAAGTTCAAAACAAGACACTCCAATGTTACTGTTCTGCTTGTAAAAGCAGTGAATGTCCACTAAGGAAAACAGTAGCCAACCGGATCTGGACAGATTCCAAGTCTTCAAACCTTTAGCAACAGTCCCTCTGGGTAACTTACCAACACAGAGGAAACTTCACACCAGCGCAAAGCCTAGCAGAAAGCGGAGAGTCAGCCAAAACTTGCATTCTTGTGGCCAGTCTCCAATGAAAAAATGGCCCCTAGTCAACAAAGAAAAAGGACTGCAAGCACTTAAATAAGAAAATGCAAAGAGTTAACTCTAAAGGATTTGTGCTAAGGTTCACTTTGATAGACCAGTGCAAATATGATTTGCTGCCACCTTGTTTAAATGAGATGCAGTACAGGAAAAAGACAGAGAAAGGCCATGAACATGTGTTGATAGCTTTAGATGGAATAATCCTATGAAAGGAGACTTGCATGTTGTACCTGGGAACGAGATCAGGGACTCCTGTGGGCAATTCAATTAGCCAGTCCATGCCTCGGTGTCCTCTTTTGTCAAATACAGAAAAGGGAATTAATATTCCGTTATTGTGCAGAATTATTGCAAACTTGCCTTCAGTGTGCCATGCAAAGTACATTCTATGATATGGGACAAAATAATAATAATAAAAAAAGCGGCGTGAGGAACAGGACGGCGAAGGAGCGGAACCTCAGCAGGGGCCGCAGGCACGTCGGGGCCATCCTCTGTGTGGGGACACACGGTCAGGGCACAGCAGCAGCGCCGCCGCCGCCGCCTTAAGTACGGGGCGGGAGGGACGCGGCGGGGGCGACATGACCCGAGCCCGCCCCGCCGGNTGCAATCTGGGTTAAAAATAACGAAAGGTTAACTTGAAAGGTTGTTTTTAATGCTCATTTCAGTGATCTGGTCTACAGTGTAGCCACAGAATTAGAAGTGATGGCACTACTGAAAGGGTGGCAAGCACTATCACGCTAACAGAAAGGAACAACTGGAGGGACTGGAAAATGGACTGGACAAATAATTTGTTGACGTTTTATGTTCTGCTTCTGAGATGTCAACAGCCACCTGAAAATAAAGGCAGCATAAACCATATGTCAATAATTTGATCTGCAGCCTTTTTAGCACAATCTTACCGAGCAGTTATTCACAGAAATAAAGAATTTCAGATTCCACAGCAAGTACTGAGGGAGTTCTGACTACAGCTTGCACTGTTTGTCCTCTGCTGACCAGAGGAACTTGAGTGACAGAAGTTCAAAACAAGACACTCCAATGTTACTGTTCTGCTTGTAAAAGCAGTGAATGTCCACTAAGGAAAACAGTAGCCAACCGGATCTGGACAGATTCCAAGTCTTCAAACCTTTAGCAACAGTCCCTCTGGGTAACTTACCAACACAGAGGAAACTTCACACCAGCGCAAAGCCTAGCAGAAAGCGGAGAGTCAGCCAAAACTTGCATTCTTGTGGCCAGTCTCCAATGAAAAAATGGCCCCTAGTCAACAAAGAAAAAGGACTGCAAGCACTTAAATAAGAAAATGCAAAGAGTTAACTCTAAAGGATTTGTGCTAAGGTTCACTTTGATAGACCAGTGCAAATATGACTTGCTGCCACCTTGTTTAAATGAGATGCAGTACAGGAAAAAGACAGAGAAAGGCCATGAACATGTGTTGATAGCTTTAGATGGAATAATCCTATGAAAGGAGACTTGCATGTTGTACCTGGGAACGAGATCAGGGACTCCTGTGGGCAATTCAATTAGCCAGTCCATGCCTCGGTGTCCTCTTTTGTCAAATACAGAAAAGGGAATTAATATTCCGTTATTGTGCAGAATTATTGCAAACTTGCCTTCAGTGTGCCATGCAAAGTACATTCTATGATATGGGACAAAATAATAATAATAAAAAAGGATTCATAGAAAAGAACAAGCATCTAAACATCAGGAAATCAAATGGAAAAATAGCTGTGTTCCATCTTCTGCTCTTCATATAGCAACTGCCGAGCAGGAGGGTGTACCTTTGGGTGGAGAAGGGGACAGATGTGAGATACACAATGTTCCTGACTTGGGACAGGGATGAGGTGATGGTGCAGGACTTCCAAGATATTATAGAGCAGAAAGGAAGGAGCAAAGGAGGAAGAAAGGGAGGTGTCAGTCAAGACCTGCAAGTACCTGACCCTTAGAGATAAATACCCACTTCTCACTTCTTCCAGTGGAGCTGCCTGGTCAATACCAGTTGAATGAGATAAGGAGATCTAGGAACAACACTGAGTCCAAATTTGAAAGAAAGCGCATCTAAATCTCCTTTATCTGAGCATGTTTTTATCTAAGACCCAGGTCCCACATTAAGCAACTGTGATCTTTTCATGAATCAAGACCAGCACTGATAAACTGAGCTTAGAATCCTATACTGAAAGGCATTCCCAGCACTTTTACTAAAGCAAAAGCTGGAAAAAATCTTAAGCATGACCATGGAAATGAGGGAATTTATTTCTTTACATTTTGCAAAAGCAGGCTTCTTTTCAAGAGATTTGGTTCAGAAAGAGAGCAGGTTGTTTTGTTGGAGTGTGTGTGAAATATTTGTTCATGAAAAATGTCTGTGCTTACTCTGCTGAGAAGAAAACAAATTAGTGCCAACTACCACAGTTCCTGTGGAAGTCTGCTAGGAATTCAGCTAAAGCCAAGCAAAGCAGCTGTCTGTTGCAGAGCAGCAAGGACAAAGCACGGTACTGAACTGAACCTGAAATCTTGAAAAGTAAATTCTGACCTTATTAACCCCTTTCTCTAACCATCCTACTACAGCACACTTCATATTTAAGATACTTCCGTCACTATTTTATAAGCCATTGGAGGTTTACATGTGTCAATTCATGCTCTACTGTAAGAACCAGGACGATAAGTTGACTAAGTCCAGGTGTTAGAACCACATATTCACATGCCATTGCAAACAGTAACAGAAAAATACTGTGTGAGGACAAGAGAGAAGACACCTCCATTCAGACAAAGAGGTGGAAAAGCTCTGCAACGCATAGTCAAGATGCAGGAGGGGCAGAGCCTGATTGGATTAAATGGAGGAAGAGAGCATTCTGCAATGGAGGCCAAGGCTGGGCACTGCTCTGTAAGGGATCACCATGCACCAAACAGGAGAAGCACAGAGGAACATGTTCCATTTGGCAAGTCTTCCAGCTGTTCCCTGTCTCCCTCAATCTGTGCTCATAACTCAGATACATTTCGTACTTCCTGGGTATAAGAGCTACAGGAATGGCAGCTCTTTCACATAATTTGCACGAGCTTCCTCTTCACTGTGCCAAGGAGAAGGCGGACAAAGCTTTGGCTGCTTGCTTCACAGAACAAGTCTGACAGCCGGGCAAAAGGAAGCTGCAGAAAGCCCGTGGTGCTTGCAAAACCTCCAGCGGGAAGAGTTTTAGACATTTCAAAGAGAGCATTCAAACAAAAACAATTAGCTCATGCTAATTGAGCACTAACTGCAGGCCTTCAAGAAAAAAACCCAACCCTTTCCTCCAGTCAGTACTGCTCTGGACATAGCAGAGACCAGAGCAGTGTTTACAAATACGCGTGTGAGATGTGTGGTTTCATTGTCTTTAACTACTGCTTTAAGGGCAGTAGGTAAAATTAGCTTTTGTTTGCAGACACTGTTTAGAAGTGGGAGATTGTAGCAGCCTTTGGGCTAAATTTTGATACCCTAACATTGAACGATATGCTGGTCTGGTTCTTCTTGGTAGTATATTTCAAATCATTTTACAAAGGAACTCAAAGCTTTTGTGTTACAGAAAGACTTACAGAGAGGCATGAGTGGTGACATGAAGTGAAACCAGAAGCTGAATTAGGTCTCTTGTACGTTAATCCCTCTCCCTGTTTAGACACCACTGCTCCCATTTGCTGCTGTGCTATTGTAATAAACACAGGTACTTTAAAGGTCATCAAGAACCAAGGGTATGATGCAGCAACAGAGCCATGGCTCACTGACACTGACCTGTCCTGGCTTTCTTGCCATTTCTCAGCTGATAGCTCTGGGGCATTGGAGTTTAACTTGACAAAAAAATCCAAACATTTTTCTGCCGAGTTAGTGAGCTGAATAGGTTCAATGAAGTGTTCAGTGAGCATCAGAGCCAGCTCAAGGGACTGGGCCACTTATAGCTCGGAACAGTAACAGCTGGGACAGGAACAGTTGTACCTTTCAAGACGGTAGGTTCATAGAGGAGCTTGACAGTTGTCAAACCACACACAGAGTCTTGCAATCTTCCCTTTTTGTACTTCAGATACCAGATTCAATGATGAGAGCCACTGTGAAGAGTTCCACTCTGAAATGGGACACTGCTGAAGACTAGTTAACAAAGGCTGACCTGCATTTTTTGGGTTAGTAGAAGAGAACTAGAAATCACGTCATCTTGGAAGGTAGGAATTCCAGGGTCATCAGTCCATCAGGTGGAAAAAATGGAAAATAATTATTTGGTTTTAGCTCAGGTCATTCCCAAGAAGCTGCTTTTCTGATACATCTTATTCACTACAAGGCACTCATCCAGTTACTCCTGTTATTGCTGGATAGGAATAGTCTGTGACAAGGAGGCTTTACAGGTAGCAGTGGGTTAATTTAATTACAGATATACATATTTTCAGCCTTCAATTCAAATGCTATCCACACACACAAATACAGTTTGCCTGTTTTGAAGTAGTCCATTTGACCTAGATAACTGCTATCCCCTCTGAAGACAAAAACTACCCTCACATTCTTTATAAAGTTCTTTCGTGTTGCAGGCTCCATGCAACACCCAGACAAAATTATATTAAACGAGGACTGTAAGACCTCTCGTACTTGGCACTGAGAAAGAAAAATGAAAACAAATGATCCTGAGACATTCTAGGACTTAGCAGGAAAAGAAGTGTCTTCTACCCAGGCTTTTGAAAATCACATTTTAAAACCAACCAGCTCAGGACTTACCTCTGTGTGAAGCTTGACTTAAAAAGATGCCTAGAAGAGCTCTTGTGCAATACCTTCCTTGTTCTTGAAGGTTTACACAGAATTTAAATGGAGAGTTATTACCAGCATTCAGAGAAAATCACTGTTTCATTACTTTCCGATTTCCCTCCAATCAGTACTTTCCAGCCACTGCCAGTCCACTGTGTTGCTTTAGGAGTATCTTTCAACTAAGTTCCCAGTGGAGCATCTGATATTTTTCCAAGAAAAGCTTTTGAGACTCTGAACGAACAGTCCTTTCAGTACAATCCCACAACTTTCTACATAAAAGCCCTCATTATGAACTTTGAGTCAGTGGGGTTTTCTCAGTCAGTGTCTGTTGCTGATCAGGCTTTCCTGACCTAGAATCAGTGTTTCCTGTATAGTTTGCATGAAGCCCTAAAGCACATTCAAATGTTGTGCAGGTTAATGACTACAAAAGGGAAAAAAAAAAGAAAAATCACATTAAAAATTTTTATTTGGAATTGGCAAGTCTCTAACCTCTCCCTTAGCTGCCACCTCATTAACATAATTTGTTCAAAAGCCTTTTCTCTGCTTCATTACATAATTTGTGTTACAAAATCCAGATAAACACTCATTATTCCCAGGTCTAAATAATGGCTTATTTGGCTTCCTTTTTCTTCTTCTTCTTCTTTTATTTTTCCCAGAGAGAAATGGGTGACAGAAGGGACTTGTTTGGATGCAAAATGAACCACACTGATTTTGAAGTAACATCTGGGACATCTGTTGTGTATGGCATTACAATACATGATGCAAATACTAGTGACTGATTCTTCCCAATACCTCTGCAAAGTCTTGTCCATGGGCAAGGACACCTTCCACTAGACCAGGTTGCTCAAAGCCCTATCCAACCTGGTCTTTAACACATCAAGGGATGGAGTATCCACAACTTCCATGGGCAACCTGTCCTAGTCTTTTACCACCCTCAGAGTGAAGAACTTCTTCCTAATCTCTAATGTAAATCTACCCTCTTCCAGTTTGAAGCCACTATCCCTCATCCTATCACTACAAGCCCTGCTAAAAAGTCCTTTCCCAGCCTCCTATAGGCCCCCTTCAGATATTGGGAGGTCGCAATAAAGTCTCCCTGGAGTCTCCTCTTCTCCAGGCTGAACAACCCCAATTCTCTCAGCCTGTTCTCGTAGGATCGGTGCTCCAGCCCACTGATGATCTTTGTGGCCCTCCTCTGGATGTGCTCCAACAGGTCCATGTCCTTCTTGTGTTGGGTCTCGAGAGCTGGATACAGTGCTCCAGGCGGGGTCTCATGAGAGCAGAGTGGAGGGAGAGAATCACCTCCCTCGACCTGATGCCCACACTTCTTTTGATGCAGCCCAGGATACGGTCAGCGATTTCTGGGCTGCACTTGTACACTGTTGGTTCATGTAGAGCTTTTTGTCAACCAGCACCCCCAAGTCTTTCTCCTCAGGAAGACTCACAATCCACCTGCAATCTGTATGTGGAATTTGCACTAAAAACTAACACCTGGCAATGCTGCTGTTTCTCCTTTAAAGGATTTTTGGCTAAGCAGCTGTTTAGGGTGGAGTTACTGTAACAGAAGCTTTCGGTTTCATTTTTTTTTTTTCTGACTGCTTTTAGAAGAAAGGATATCCAGCTGAATAAGAAGAAAAAATAATGACAGAAGACAGCAGGTTCTGCAAAAATTGGTAAGAGACCTTCCTCTCTCTCCACTCCTACAAAGTGTGAGGATTTCAAGAGTTTCCTAGGATATTCCTTTATGTTATCTAGGTCTCCTGTAAGAGGATGAGAAGAGGAAGAACCACAGAGCAGGAGGGGTGTATGCTAGCCATTCGTAGTAGTAAAGAAAAATGTTTCGTATGCATTTTCATATTTCTAGTTTGCTGCTTTCTTGCTGCTTTGCTGTGGAGGGGTTTCTTCCATGGCCCTCTCCCATGGTGCCTGTTCACTTTTTGCATAATATCAGTGTGAGTTCACTGCCCCAGGGCTTTTCTCCTGTGGCTGCTGTGTTCGTAGTTTATGTGGCCTTACTCTGGCCATTCCCTCCACACCGAAAGGCCAGCAAATATATTGGGCAGACTGGTTCTGTGGCCCAGACTTGATGTCAGAGTTAGGAACAAAGACTAATGCAGAAAGCCTAAATGGCATCAGGTATTCTGCCTCACACATCTCAAAGTAGCAGAGCTGAAGCGTACATGTCATTTCAGGCAGTCTTCCTGCTCTTGTAGGCCAGAAAAGTCGCAGAGCTGCCATCTCCTTAGGACTATCACTCTTTTCTGTTAGGCATTAGTACCTCTCGCTGCAGGGTCCTGAGCCCACTGCAGGAAAGGTTTTGAAGCGGCAGGGATACACCTCACCTCCTGTTGCCTGGCACAGTAATGTCTCCGAACCTGAAATGAGGACAGTGAGGCAGACAACCTAAGATGGGGCCCATGGGATCAGGGTCCCAGGCCCTGCTGCCAGAGGAAGTCAGAAGATCAGCTGGTCTGCACATCGGTCATCCTGAAGCTGTTTCAAGGGGAGCAGTGAAAGTTTTACACTGCTTAAGGTTTGCACCTGGAAGCTTCTTCAGGAGCTCCTACCTAAGCCTTGTTGAACTGTATCTCAATACTTGTCACTAGTGTTGTGAACAAATCAGTTATTAAAATAAGTGATTTCCCAGATAAACCTAACTGGCTCTTCCTGCATCCACTGAGCATGGTAACATGCTCAGAAGTAGCCTTCATCTGACCAGTGCAGTTGCTTGGCTGGGCTACCTTAAATTGGACTGATGGGAGACAAAAACCTGTAAATTTTGTGATGCCCTCAATAACACCTAGAAAAGAGGCCCTTGTTTTCTTTCCACATTTGTAAACAATGTGAACAACAGCTGGAGCTTTTTCTGAAGCAACTGGTATGCTCTGTCCCTTTTAGAAGTATTCCTGGTAATATGACAGAACAGAAACAGTACCAGAATCTAGTCTCTAAATGTCTTATTAAGATGAACTGGAAAGACAAATACTTATTTCTAGTTTTTAGGGACAAATTAGTTGAATTGAAACGCGTTGTACTGGGTCTGGCGGGGTTGGAGTTAATTTCCTTCCTAGTGGTGCTGTGTTTTGTATTTGTGGCCAAAACAGTGTTGATAACACACCAATGTTTTGGCTTTTGCTGACAGTGTTTCAAGGCTTTTTCTTTTTCCCCATTCTGCCACCACTGGTGAGTAAGCTGGGACTGAGCAAGAGTTTGGCAGGGGACATAGCCTGGCCTGGACAGCTGACCCAAACTGACCAAAGAGACACTCCATATTGTATAACCTTGTGCTCAGGAACCAGAGCTTCATTAGAGGAGGGGGTTGCTTTTTTTCTTATTCTTTTTTTTGCATCCAAGGTGGCTATTTTTAAAAAACTGCTTGGTTGTGAGTGATGTCATTTGCTTCACTTGGTTCCTCCCTTCCTCTTCCTTTCAAGTATCAAACTGTCTTTATTTCGACATACAAATTTTCTCAGTTCTGATCTTCCTATTTTTCCTCCCTGTCCCACTGTGTGTGTGGTGAGTGGTGGTGAGCGAGCAGCTGTGTGGGTGCTTGGCTGCTGACCAGGGTCAACTCACCACACCACAGTTCATTTACTCTTCTCTCTTTCCCATTTATGTGCTTGGTAGTAAACGAGATGTGTCCGCTGCCAATTTTTCCCTCCATGAGGCCCACTGCTTGCGGTTTCTCGCTCTCTGCCCTGAATGTGGTGAACCAGTTCCCCAAAAGGATATGAAAGAACATCAAACAGAAGCACACAAGCAGGTGAGGAATGCTGCGTATTCTCCAGGGCATTCTTGCAAATAGCAAAAAGCTCTGTCAGCCCTGAAGTGGTATGTTCATGGTACTGTGCTCCATATTAACCAGATTTGGGCGTCTGTAATTGTGTGACTGGAAAATCTGTAAGGGTCTGGTATGACCCTTCAGACCTTGTCACAGCACCTCTTGATCTTATTGCACTCTCATCTTAAGAGGATAAAGCTTCCAGTCTGGTATGTCATTTTCCTCACCAGTAGAAATTACAGATCTAGTATGGATACATGCTCCTAGTGCTTGTGAGCTGGCCAGATCAGGCAAGTTAAATGACGTGATTAGAGGAAGACAGACAGTACCCAATCTCACGCAAACCTTGCATTTACAAAGCTATGACATAAGTGCACTTTTTTAACAAACCTGAACTGTCAGAGTAAATTTATCAGCTCTTCATATAGGGAGCATTTTTAATGTAGGATTAAGACTAGCTGAATATCAGACTTATTCTTTTAAGTTAAACCTCAGTCAAATTTTTGAATACACACCCTTTATTCCACATCACACTGTATTTCACATGGGCACCTTTGAGAACTGAATCCTCGCATAGAGTGACAGCTTCACGCAGAATCATCAGACATCTGTTTTCCTTAAATTCTCATCAACACAGCTCAGGCCTGGAAGAGAAACAAAAATTCACCAACAGCTTGTTGATGAGTGAGATGAAAATGACAGGAAGATCATCTCAGCAGCTTGAAGTTGCATTGACAGGAAAGCACTAGCCATCCTCTGGGCTCCCAATGAATCGCTGTGTGTTTTGCTTGCAGGTCAGATGTAATCTTTGTCACCAAAGCATGCCGCAATACCAGTTGGAGCATCATAAGGTAAGTGTGGAGTGTGATACTTTTCACTTTCTAGGCTGACCCCTTCAACCAGCTACCAAGAGTCACACTAATGGGTTCAACACTCAAAACATGTAAGTCCTTGACTCCTGTCCTGGATCATGAAGAAACTTAAACTTCTGAACAGTTGCAATGTTTTGACATAACTTTTTCCCCATGTAAATAAGTATATCCTATGGTGGTTGCCCATCCAGTTGTGATGGGACAGTCTGTTCCAGTAGATAATTACTTTCTCATCCTTAGCACCTCAAGCTGACACTATTTCAGGGCTACTCAAGGACATTTCCATCCTGCCCCCACACTCATATTACCTGTTTTTTCCAAAGGAGTGGTTATACAAAGCGAGAGTCTGCCAGAGGCTGAGAAGTGAGAGCAGACTGTCTGTGCTAGCTGTAGTTTAACCGTTTCAAGGAACGAAAGCAGTGAAGACACAGTAGGCTTCCCCTGCTGGTGGCAGCTGCAGCATTGGAATTTTCTAGTTTGGCTTGTACTCTGTTGCTAACTTGTGCTGACAAAAACCATCTTCATTGCTTTTGATTTCTATTTTAGCTTATATTGCCTAAATAATCCTAAATTAAAGATAGCCTAGATAGGCAAGCTCCTAATACAGCTAGGCCTGCATTTGGTTGTGTAGATAGCCGTTAAGGAGGACATTCTTAAACAGTCACTCTTTGCTTTCACCCAAAACCCTCTTTTAATATTAACATAAAATTTGCAATAATTTCTTCTATTTCTGTGTAGACCAAGGAATGCCAGAAACGAGCAATGAAATGTAAGATCTGTGAGCTTGAAATGCCCTTCGACAAGCTGGAGGAACATCTGAACACCTGTGCTAGCCGAACAGAGCGGTGTTGGGAGTGTAACAAATACGTCATGTACAAAGACCAGAACAGGCACATTTGTCAAAATGGTGGTCTGTCCTATTATAAGGATGTGAACTTTCAAACCACTGAAGCATCCACTGGTGCAACACTTAATTACCGCACTGGTAAGCAAAATTGTGCCTTGTCATGGACTGGGTCGACTCTGTTAAATCTCAGTGAAAACTCTCCTGCCTTCCCTACAATTGTTGGTAATCCAGGCTGGGGGGAATTGTTCTTTAACCAACCACAGTGAAAGGGCCAAGCGCTGCTTTCTATTATGTTGGCTATTGTAAAGCCAGAGCGGTTCTGCTGACTGGTAGGCCATTGACCACGTTCTTTTATGCCTCCCTTATGTCCTTGAAGCAAAATTCCTTCTGTCAGAAAATACATGGAACTTCATCCTCTTTCTATTTTTTGCACAGGAGAAAATACAGTTTAGAATTTCCTCCTACTTCTTGTGCAAAGCCAGTGATGCATTCCTTGATTTCTCAAAGTTGAGAGAAGCTTTATTAGGCCTAGGGTATTGGACAGAGTATGTCAAGACAAAGAATTCATGAATCTTGTCAATGATTCCAGAAAAGAGCAGGCATCAGTAGGTGCGGTGGTTGGCAAAATAAAATATAGAGATCAAAACTTACTAGTAAGAGAATTAGCTAGGCCAGAGTAGAGCAAAGCATCCTTAGCCACAAAACATGGGGCTGGAATAGAATTTCAAATATCCTGAGGTTTGCGAGAAGGATTGGTGGATTGGTTTTGAGTAGTGCCAAAAGCAGAATGTGGTTACAGTTCTAATTCCTCTTGGCCAATGGAATCAGGATTCTGTGTTTCTCTAGACACAGTTAACATAAGTGGATCTGAGCAGCCTGTCCAGATGACTAGTGTCAGTACTGAGTTCCTCTCTTTTTTTTTTTCCTTCTAAAGGTATTAGTGGCAATCTTTGTCAGATGTGCAATAAGTCATTCCCTGATGACCAGTACTCCCAACATCTGGTAAGCACATTTGAAACTGAACAAAAGAATGGTCTGTGCTTGATTTCCAGCCAGGTTGTTTCTCTGAAAAGCTATATATTAGGTAAGAAAGGGCAGTATGTCTTGGCTCTTCAAACTATAGTTTTACGATACAAAGTATTCAGCCGAAGCATCACTGTGAGGTGGTGTCCACTGTCCTTCCCCATGACACCTGTGTTGCAAACCACAACATACCACACAGTTGAGTGTAATGCAAATCTTCAGCTCAATATGCATGCTCTCTTTTAACAGAATAAATGCAGTGCAGTCCGTGAGTTGACAAAAGTTCCTGCTGACCAGCCAACTTCAAAACTTAGCAGTGATCCACCACAGCCATCTTCCTCCCTGGGTCCCTCTTCCTGCTCTGAGCCTGCAAGGGCGTGGAAAGATGTTCGTCCCAAAATGAAAGTAAAGGACCAGCCATTAACATCCAAAACATTGCTTAAAACTCAGAAGAACAAAAAGATTTGCTTTCCCTCCCCCACAAGAAGTGGACTTCCCACATCACCTCAAGCTTTTGAAGACACCCAGTCCTTTGACATGTTGGTGACCTGTGCCCATTGCAACATTCTTCTGCCGCTTCCAACCCTTCAGAAACATGAGGTGAGAAGTGATACACTGGACTTAGCCTCCTATGTGCAAAAGGCCATACCTACAGAGTCACTACTTATCTCCAACTGTGTGGGGTCCTAGTGCCTGTTTCTGGATTCCATAGCTTCTTGAAATGCTGGCCATAGGTACACTCTCTCTGTAAAGCATGGAATTTGTTAAGTCCATTGACTATTTATGCTCACATCTGCACGAACAAGATCCTTTGCCTATAAACTGCTTGAGTTTTAGGAACATAATAACCATGACTCAAACCATTAATTTTAAGCTCGAATCTTGGAAAGTCCTTCAGTAACTATCCTTACTTGCTGAAGGTTGATGTCATTCCTGCTAAGCAAATAGCATGATTATATCTCAGCTGCATCAGAGATGGAGCTCTAAACAATTTTCCATCCCAATAAGGGGACCTAGTTGCCTCCCTACTGAATATAATTGCATACTAAATATAATGTTAAATTCTCCTCTGATACTACTGTTACTTATTTTTCTAGATCAAATGCCTACATTTGACATCTTTGAAAATGTTGGGATAAAACAAAAATCAAGCCATGAAGAAAAAGGTACTGCAGAATTTAAGAAATCTAGAATAGAATTAATCATTTGGGATTATTCTACATTGGGTTAATTGGAACAATGGGGTATTTTGCAAATGACGTATGTCTAGAAAAGCGAATACTTAGAACATCACAAAGCTCTTTAGATTCCAACACTCATTGGAAATCTGTCCTGCACTGTCATCGTGTGGGTGTCAGTGGTACTGGCATGAGCTAAACTGCATCATGGCTGGAGACATGGGCTCTGGAGGGAGAAGAATCAGGCACTGCCTCCCTGCTGTGCCCGTCTGGCTCCCCAGCAGCGCTTCGTGGTCACTCTGTTGCTCAGATGCTACACAGACTTTGGAACTGTTACCCTTCAGTAATTAATAACGTCAGGCTCACAGATTAAAGACCATAGTATGTGGATGAAGAAACCAACAAGCCAAGTGCCTGAGGACTGGAGTACTGAACTTTTCCTACGGCGTGTTGTGGTGCCCTGTGTGCAGAGGTGAGAGCTGGCTGCTGAGTTTGTCTCAGCAAGGAGAGACATTTGTGAGCCCCCAGAAAATATGAGCCAAGTGAAAATACCAGTCTGAAAGATCTTGAAGATACATGAAAACAATTTGACTCCTTCCCTCTCCTGGAGCGAGAAATGGCTGTTACAGCTACATCAAATGTCACCCTGCTCCTGGAGGTGCTGGGCTTACCCTATCCAGCAAGGTGACCCCTGCTCCCAAGCTCTGTGAGCTCCATGGGGACAAAGCAAGGCTAGTCATTTTTGCAGAATATCTTTCTAAATTGCTGAGCTCTAAAGGGATGGTCAAGGACCTGTTTATTTGTAGAGCCAAAGGTCTGCATGAAAGCAGCAGTGGCTTACACTTATTGCACATCTGAGTTCTGAGGGTCCATAAGCGATATGGGTAGGGTAGCAGAAAGTTAAGGGTGAGGTTCCTTTCTCTTTTGCTTTCCTTGGTTTCAAATTCCCCCCATTGTCATCCAGTTTGGTGTGAAAGTGGAAATAGTTTTTGTCACTAGGTGGCAATAATGAATCAATGTGCTCTTCCCTGTTCAGCAGGGACTGTTTGTAAAAGCTTGGCCTAGATTTGCTCTGGGAGAAAGACCTGGAATAAACTAGAGAAACCATGAAAATAAGTGTACAATCATTCTACTTGGTAATAAGGATTTGTTTTATTTTCTGTTTCCTAAAAAAAAATAAAAATACCCACAAACCAGGCTGTATTTACCAACCAGAAAATTATTATCAGATTAAAATTATAATACTGAGTAAGAAAGATCCTTGAAGCTAGAGACAGCAGTGGGTAGTTTGACTGCTGTTGTCTGCAGTTGCCTCTCCTTTCAACCTCAGGAGAATTCTGGACATCTCTGTGCTGTGCATCCAGAACAGTGGTGTGGTGACAGGTCTGTACCTGAGGAATGGGTGGAAATGAGGTTATAACAATGGCAGTAAAGTACTGCAATTGGCGTCAGTTCAATCAAGCCCACTAGCAAGCCATCATAGTGGAGGGCAGGAGGAAATAGAGGCTGCTGAGAGACTAGGCTGGGTGCTGCAGTTAGCATGAGCAATTTGAGTCATCTTTCACTACTTTCATGCTTGTGCCATAAAAATGAGTGGACTAAGGTAGGTAGGGATCTCCCTTCAGTGATGGCAAGCACTTCAGAGACAGCAGAGCAGAAGGAGATTCATCTGTGGGCTGTGGAAATCAGTATCCTGCAACTGCATAAAATCCCAGCGAGCGCCGTGTTCGAGCTGATGGCATGGTATGCCAGCAACAGCAAGATCCGCACTGGCAGGTACTGAGGGTATCCTTCTGCTCTTCTCTGTCTTTCAACAAAAAAGTGTCATTTCTTTTTGTTTCTGTGAAATGGATGCTGCTGCTCCCACAGGCCTGCACAAGATATCAAAAACTGGTTTCCCATGACTGGAGGCAGTGCAAGGAAATGAGATTTTATGCTTTGTGTTATATTCAGAGATCACAGAGGGGAAGCATGGGGTTATAACATCATAAAGTGCTGTATCAAATTTTGACTGGGGTACAGTACCTCTAGACATCTCGGAGGAGGAAGGTGGTGAATGGACTTGTGTCCAGTGGTCTATTTTCTGTGCCAAAAAACCCTTTTTCTACCAAATGCAATGAAAGTTTCATATCTCTTCTTGATTCTTAGAGTTCGTTCAGCCAGTGAGAAGTTGCTTATCCCTAAGGCTTGAACTTCTCAGAAATTCATTGTCATTGTAATAGGCCAGACTGCGCTATGCCATAGGGAATTTTCCTCAGAAGTAACTTGCCTGTTTTGCAGAGCTTGGAGCCCCACTGCCAGCACTATCAACATATTAAAGACGCTTTTCAGGAATAGGGAATATACTTTTTATAATGGCATGCAGATATGAAGAGCTGGTGTGAGTGTTAGAGGAAACACTGAGGAAAGGTGAAGGAGAGGCATGCAAACTGCTCTTGTAAAAGTAACTTGTAATGGTTAGTAAGAGTGGCTAGTATACAGGTCAGTCCTCATCAACTTCTCATCTTGGACTGTTCTGTGGAGGCAGTTACAGCTGCATAGAGATTGCCTTGAAGCAGCACTGAAATAAACTCTTTTCTTTCTTTTCCTTCTTTTTTGAAAAGCTTCACAAAAAGGGGTCTCTGGATAATGTAGCACCTGTTTATTAATCATCTGAGATGGCTTTGCTTTCTGGGACCATCTGAGCAGTGTCCCAAATGCTGAGACCACCTGGATGCTCCCCCGTGGGTGATGTGTCCCAGCCCCAGAGGGCCCTGCCTGCCACCCTACTAGGGACTTTTTGAGGCTGGCTTCCACCTGGTCTCACAGGCGCTGGTGGTGAGGCAGCAAGCTGGCTTGAAGAGCTGGTTGTGGCTTGTGATGGAAGCAGCTCTTGGTGCTGAGCATGCCAGTGTGCGTGGGGTGCAGCGGGAGCCAGGAATGGCTTCACTGCAGTGCAGTCCAGGACAGGGAGGATAGCAGGACCCATTCCCCCCCTGCAGCCACACCGGTGTGTTTCTACCTACTCTCTCTGTTTCGGTGGAGGTTCAGCTGCTTTAGTGAGGAGGAGCGTTTAACTGGGTGAGAGCATGTGCCTGTGGGTGATGCTGGCTCTGCACTGAGCTGTGATCCTCAGAAGGGGTTTGATATACCACTGCTTTCTGTGCTGCTTTATGCATCAAAGGAAGGAAGTTGTTCAAACTGTCTCACTAAGACAGCAACAACAGAACATTGAGAGGACTGTTTAATCTCAGGTTTTTCAGATAGGGGAGCTGTAAATTGAAAGGCAAAACCAAGTCTTTTTAAGCAGAAATATTTTCCTAAACTTCATTGAGGAAAGGTACAGAATATTTTTCAGAAATATGTTGCAGAAGGCACTTTATTTTAAATACCAATTAGAGTTCCTTAAATGACTTCCTCAATCAGTGCTGTGTCACAAAAATTATACAATGTATGTAATCATATTCTCTGAGATATCAAAACGTGTAAGCCTGTATTTCCAATCTGGAGAGGGCAATGAAATGTGACAAAATAGGATTTTAGATGAATAGCCTATACATTTTTTTCCTTGCAGTTCCAAGCAAATACATATAAACACACATCATGACACATAAAAACGAATCCCTTATTGACTATTTCATTGGAGAAGCAATAAGCTGCACTAAAAATTGATGAATGGCAAATATATTTTTATTTAAGCATTTATTTTTATGCCATTAACAAATAGAAAAATATATGGAAGTATGCAAATAATTTCACAGAGACATTAAAATAAAATGAACAATATCAAGTCTCTCATCCTTCATAAAGATTTTGTGCTTTGGTATTTTGGACATTATTAAAGCACGTATAACACAGCTCATGGAAACACTGGAAATAGATTTAATTCTTCAAAAGTCTGAGCTTCCACTATGTTTCCCTACTGAGAGCTTGAACTTATAAAATGTTGGAATAAATCTGTTTTATGTTGGTTTGATGACATACCTTTATCCATGCTTTTTTTTTTTTATTACAGGATGTGTAATTGGATCTTCTTAATATATTTTTTTTAAGTTTTGTTTAAAAAGTCAAAGAAATACTGTAAAATGTGATAAGCAGAACCTTGTGTCGTATAAACTTTTACAAAGGATGATCGTCTATGGCAGATGTTTAAACTGTTTATTATGGATGACTACTAGCTTAAAAAAGGGACAACTAACAATAATTCATGGGCTTTATCTTCCACTTGATGCTCAAGCTGTATTTCTCTTTACATCATCACAATTTATTTATAATCTCAGAAGTGACAGATAATGTTTATTATGGAGATGACTTCCTTGAACAAGCTCCCTGAAATAACCTCTGAGGATATGTAGGGAACCTTACATTTGGTAATTAATTATGCAAAACTACTTTTAACATATCTTTAGGTAATCAGAACAAAAGGAGACAGTTGTCTTTGTTAATTATCATGAAAATTTACTTATGAATATTGTAATTATGTACATCACTGTGTCTGCTGTCACTCATGGCAGCAGTATCTTCAGGCAGTATTGTTTTCCTCCCACTGTCACTGTAACAAAGGGCTAATGAAAAGGGCTGAAGTTAGTGGTGCTGTTGTTTAATATCAGAAAACATTCACCGAATGTTCGGGGTTGGAAGGGACCTCAAAAGATCATCTAGTCCAATCCCCCTGCTGGAGCAGGATCACCTAGACCAACATTATTTGCTTGTTGAGATGAGATCTGGAAGCTCAGCACAGTAGTGCTGTGGAGATGTGTGCAGTGTCCCCCATCTCCTCGGGGCCATGCACAAGGGTGTCAGGAGGCGAAGGCTCCTATGTCCCCTCAGGGCTCTCAGGAGGTGATGACCCCATGTCCCCTCAGGGCTGTCAGGAGGTGATGGCCCCCATGTCCCCTCATGGCTGTCAGGAGGTGATGACCCCATGTCCCCTCAGGGCTGTCAGGAGGTGACGGCCCCCAAGTCCCCTCAGGGGTGTCAGGAGGTGATGGCCCCCATGCCCCGTAAGGGCTGTCAGGAGGTGATGACCCCATGTCCCCTCATGGCTGTCAGGAGGTGATGGCCTCCATGCCCCCTAAGTGCTGTCAGGAGGTGATGACCCCATGTCCCCTCAGGGGTGTCAGGAGGTGATGGCCCCCATGTCCCCTCATGGTTGTCAGGAGGTGATGACCCCATGTCCCCGCAGGGGTGTAAGGAGGTGATGGCCCCCATGTCCCCTCATGGTTGTCAGGAGGTGATGACCCCATGTCCCCTCAGGGGTGTCAGGAGGCCATAGCCCCCATGTCCCCTCAGCCAAACTTCTCTGCCCCCATGAGCCCCCATGTCCTGCGGGTCAGTCCCTGTCAGCGGCAGCTGCGCTGCCCTCGGGGCTGCTGGTGCTGCCGTGACATTTACCATCCCCTGGACTAAAGCAACGCTCCACTTTGTGCAGGTGAAGTGGAACCTTTTCGTGACCGCTTAAAATTGCTCGTTAAGTGCTTGAGGGCACTTCCATTTATCTTTTGAGATAAGGCTCTATCAAGTCAGAATTTACCTACTGGGTTTTACCCAGCACAGCCCAGCCAGCAGCGGCTGTAAGAGCTGCTCCTGTTAATTGCTTTTAATTACTGCGGGGGGAGGACAAAAGAGAGCGGGCGGAGCGGAGAGCGGGCAGAGCAGAGCGCGCGGGCGGGGCCGGCGCGAGGCGGGAACGGCGCGAGGCGGGAACGAGCAGCCGGGAGGCAGGAACGAGCAGCCGGGAGGCGGGAACGAACTCTCGCGAGGCCGGCGGCCGGGCTCACGTGACCGACGCTCACGTGCCGCGGGCGGGGCGGCCTCGCGGCGGGTTCAAAAGCGGCTGGTGAGGGCGGTCGGTGCCGGGCGGAGCACCGGGCTGTGAGCGGGGAGAGCTGCTCGGGGACAGCCTGTGCGAGCGGAGGGGAGAGACTGGGAGGCAGGCCCCAGCTCGGGAGGGCCGGCGGGTCCTCCCTGCCCTCACGGGGTGAGCGCCTCTCGAATTCGAGGCGCCGCTGATGAGGAAGTCGTGGCGTTGGTTGGTGAGTAGAAATCCCGAGAGTGATCAAGAAAGACTGCATATTAAAGCTTCCCTAATCCCAGGGGTTTGTCTTTTCAAAAGTACGAGTTGCTGTGTGACTTGGTC
>WEIS01044570.1:0-37095 GCA_013389965.1 Todus mexicanus
AGTAATGGACTAGGGGCAACAAATCTCACATTTTTTACAGGGGTCAAAAGTGAAAGGAATTTACAAAATTGGTTTAGGATTGATTTCCCTCACTGTGCAGACAAAGGTAAGCAAGGCAAGGAGTGGTGTACCCAATTTTTGAGAGAGAAATTTGAGTGGGGAGGGGAAGATATTCTTAGGAAATTATTAAATTATGAAGATAAAAGCAATACAACTAAGACAGGAATCATTATGCACTGCTCAAATTCATGCTATGCTTACATTTGGAATATACAGTTCTGGGCATCTCATTTAATGAGGACACAAAAGAATTAGAAAAGGTAGAGAAAAAGGCAACCCAGGGGAAAAGAGGCATAGGGTGGTGGGTTCCCTATGAGGAGAGGCTAAACAGACTCAGGTCCTTCAGTTTGGAAAAGAAATGGCTGATGGCTGATATGGTAAATGTTTATTGCAAATAATTAGCAAATAGAGAACAATCGTTCGTGGCTTCTCGTGATCTAATGAGCAAGAGGGACTCACTGGGATGGTGAAATAATAGATTCCAAAGCTGCAACAGGAAGCCCTGCTTTACTCATCACAGTTCAGTTGTAGGATTCACTGTTTTTTAGACCAGTCAAAAACAAAATCGGCTTTAGAAGGTGAGGTTAGACAAGTGCAGGGGAAATTAGTCTACTAGGAACTGTGAAAAATCGAAGTGGATGTACAGCCTGGCTCTGGAAGTCTCTCAGAACTACTGACTTCCAGAAGGTAGAAGCTACTATCACAAAATCATTCAAGAATTGTCTTGTTCTTGAAAAATACTTCTTCTTTAAATCCTACTATTGACTTCACTCAGAAACAGGATACGAATCTGGACTAACCTTGGTCTGAGCCTGTACTCTGTGAAGACACTGAATTCGCACAGGTATAGGAGGAAATGATGCTGAAAACCTCCTATATCTATGTTAAGAAAAGTAGTGCAATGATGGTTGGATTTGATGATCTTAAAGGTCTTTTCCAACCATAGCAATTCTGTGATTTCGGAGGCTGCTTTCTACAGGTACGTAACGGCCAGATAATAGCAAACTTAGAAGTCTGACAATTCTAGCACAGATTTTACAGGGAGTTGTGCATGTGTCATTGGCTACACTGGAAAGAGGGCTGAGTTTCAATAATAAGGAGAACCAGCAATATCCAAACTCTGATTCCAGCTGTCAAATCAATTCTTCTGGAACTTTGGACAAAATCATGATGATTCCCTCTCTTTAAAATAGGCTACCAATAGTGAGCACACCATGATCTCAAATTTTTTTAAACGCTTATTTACAGATAGGAAATGATAAACATTTATCAGTCTTCCAACAGCCTTCAAGTGATGAGCTTGTGAAATTTGGAATTTTAAATACGTATTATGCGCTTTTAAATTAAGATGACAGGTGGCAAACACTGAGTGGGATGGAAAACCCGGGATTTGGTAAAATTCTAAGGTTATTTAAAGGAATGCATGAATTTACAACAAATGTCAGGGAAATATCGTGATGCACGCACACTTAGGGCCTCTCAGTCATCTTCACCATGGTAAGAAATTCAAAGTCTTAACTTCTGGAGTTTCAGGCACTTCATTAGTATTTGGATGAACTTTGTGTTTTAAGTTTACTAGAGCTTAAGTATTGCTGTGGAAAACAGAATTTATGGGTTTTAACAGCTAAGGGATGTTAAATGGTCATTGGAAGATCTTGCCATTTAATCCAATTCAAGGCTAATGACTCATTACACTTCATTGAGGAGCCCAGATCGATTATTGAGAAATGCAATTTTTATGGACTCTAAACAAATATCTCTACATTTTAATAACCGATGTATCTTTTCGGAGTATTTTGAATAATGCACACAAAACCCCCCATATCTGGGAGTCTACACTAGATTTTGTGTCAGTATTCAGGTCCTGCATCTGACCGAGAAGGAATTATCTGTGCTCGGCAGCAGCTTCAAAATATTTTCTAGCAGTCACAGAGCAGCCTCTCATTATCCAGTGGTAGCGAAGTTGGTTCCACCAAATCTACCGGTGATGACCTATAAAAAGGGCCTTAATATCCATCAGAAGCAGAGAGGCTGGAAATGTCTCTGCCAGATATCTGTCATACTGGGCCGCAGCCAAACATGCGAGGGACTCATTCCAGGACACGCAGTCTATTACACTCCACCAGCAGCCTCTATAGGAGACCTACCTACTTGTCCCAAATGAGTCAATTCAAAGTGATCTGCCCACCCCAGCTGTTGGGTGTAGCACAGAACACAGCTCAGATCAACACCAGAACCAAGGCAGTGAACTGTCCACTGGTGCCAAGCACACACAGCCCTGAGGTGGTTTGGCCAACACTGACACCTGAAGGAAAATTGGGAAGGGGATGCAATACCTGTCAGGAAGGTGTGTGAAGGAAGGGTCACCAACTTTAGGGTAGGTGAGGGCTCAGAGTGCGGGAAGGGGTATTCTTTTGCTAGAGAATTTAAAAAAGAAGTTGCTGTCAAGGGTTAAAAACAACCAAGAAAAATAGAGAATAGGCAAGAGTTAAAATGCAAAAAGAAAAAAAATAAAGACAGATAATACGTAAACAGTCCAAATAGTGGCACATCGCTGCAGAACAATACAGAACAGGTATGGGGCCAAATAAACGTCCAACTTCCTTAATCAAATCCTTTCCCCCCACCCTTCACCCTTTGTCTGTCAGTGTCTTAGGGACAGATCCTGAGACGCTTCTGAAAGGTACTGCCACAGACAGAGGGAGCTCAGCACCTTACAGAAGGGTGCTCAGTATCCTGCTGGGCAAAGTTGACAAAAGGAATTATACTGGGCAGGGGCTTAATGCTGTACTTGTCTGGGTGCCAGACAAGCAACTCATGTTATGGCCCAGGCTATAATGGAGACATTTCTTGCAGAAAGAAATAGCTGATGCAATGGGAACAAACATGCCTAGTTTTGCAGGGAAATGTTGGTGCAACTGTTAAAGACCTGGACATCCTTTCTGAAGGGTGCCAAGGGTAAGGAGAGCGCAAGTTATGCACGGTGCACTGGGTGAGTTAACACTCTCCTGACATATTTCATACATTGCGTGTGGCGTGAATGGTGTAACTTGCTTGTTTGGAGCAGATCCTCCTGTCTTCTTCTACCTTCTCTGCTTCTCTGCCTCCCTCTGAACATCTTCCCTCCTCCTCCCCATTGCGTACTTGCCAAGTGTCCTGTTGTACGACAATAAATCCATGTGGGTGAATACTGGTTGCTCAACATGTTCTTCCATCTCCCCCATTACAATTACATAAAAACAAAACCAGGAGACCTCCAATTTTCGAGACGTAGGGGGTCTCTTCACATGTTGTGCAGACTCCCCCTTTTCGGGCCACCCGGCTCGGCCACAATGCTCACCTGCTCCGAGTAGTCATTGCCATCAACGTCGTCACTATTGGAATGACCTCCCGGACTCTGTACATCTATTCCATGGCTCTCCAGGATTGCTGCTTCTTCGAAAAAAGCAAATGGATCCCTAATTTATCTGATGCATTAGAGTAACTAAAAGTAACTACTTCTTTTTCAAGAAGTTAGAATAACTAGAAGAATAGAGTTAGTTCTTAGTCTCTTCCTCTTCACTCTCCAGTATGTGGGAAGGTAGCACATGTACACATACTGGTTTGCCTGAAATCTTTCCCTGCCAACTAACAGGCCTGTTTGTGAGTAAGAATACTCGTTTTCCAGCCAGTCCTATTAGAAATTAACTTAATTTGTAATGCACTGAAGTGGCAAAGGCATTCCCTGTACATCTTCCCCCGTAGTTTGGACTGGCAGGACTTGAGGGGGGTGGGGAGTGCCTGAAAATAGATGGAGAAATTTTTTAACGCGCTTAAGGGATTTAAAACACGCATATCTACATCTTCCAGTAGGATCCACACATCTACATCCCCTGCTGGTTTTTTTAATCTCCTTTCAACCCCCCTCCCCATGCAGTACAGATCCATCTGTAACTCGACCCTCCTCGGACGGACTTTGCTTTGTTCACTCCGCACTTCAATAGACTGGTGTCATTTCCAGAAAAACTAATTTCAAATAAATTTCAGTAACACATTAAAAAATGTAAAAAAGACATTTTTCTCATTCACAAATATGACAAAAAGAAGCAGTCAGCAGAAGGGCATTTGATATTTGCAAAAATCCTGATTAATAGGCAGATATGGATTTCTGTCTATGTAGAAGGTCTAATTCTTACAAGTTCAGAGCCGCTTCTAGTTTCCTTATGATCAGTTGCTCATGCAAAGAACCTGCAGGGCTAACTCTGAAGTGACTTTTGGTTCGTCCTGACCATCGGGAAAAATTACAAATTTGTTCCAGCCACTTGTCACTGTGCAGCCCCTTGGAAAACAGTAAAGAGCACAAGTGTAACCAGAATAAGCAGCTGGTTTGCAGAACCTCTGCTCCCAGTGGCTGTATATCTGAGATGTAAAACAACTCATCCTGACTCTTAGATCCCTGTGGGTTCTCAGGGATGCCAGTAAGACACCCCCAGGTTCTGGCTGAAAAAACAAGCATGTTTCAGTGGAACATAGACACAAGGAATTGTACAGCTAGATAAAAGCTCTTCACCACGGCCACTTGTCATTTAAACAGCATGCTAAGGCTGCGAACTCACAATTGTCTCAACTTCTCTTATTGTCAATGCAGATATTCTAAGGTTTTTATTTCAGATTTTGTTTTGGATACCCACAAGAGCCTGAGCATAGGGAAATACGATTCTCTTTCCGCCCACAGAATTCTCACTTTGTTTTTTAAAACCCATCTTCCAGCAAAACTTCATAACCGTATCATTTTTCCTGCATCGATGACGGAATTTCATAAATTAAATTCCTATCCATATTTCAGAAAATATCTGAACAGCAAGAGACTAATTTTAAAAATTGCTCCACATTTCTATTAAGAATGTCAGAACTGTGTATATTTTCATTAATACAATCTTACGCAATTTCTCTCTTGAGCAAGCGTAGTTACTAATCCTTGAAAGCAGGCTCTCTGATACATTACCGATATTGGCTCTTCTCTTGATTTCCTTTCTCCTGTTGGCAAACCAATTGTACACTTTAAGGGAGGTAACTCGCTCCAAATCCGACAATTTTTTTCCTAAAAAAGTAAGAAGAGGGGGGAAAAAAACCCCACAGCATTGTTACTCACTGAGTTCTAGAGGTCAGGAAAAGACTTTTACATGTGATAAACCCCTGAAATAGACAGCACTGAAAAGTGTTTATAACTGAGAACAAAGTGAATTTTATGTGAATCAAAGTACTGTGCCCAGATGCTATGGTCATAAATACCAAATATCTCTCTAAAAACAAAGTAGCCTTTCTTCCTCTTCTTCTTTTTTTTTTTTTTAATCTGAAATACAGGAATTTCTTTGCAGCTTCAATTGAGTAACTCCGGAGCTGTGGGAGAATAGAGGGCTGCTTTTCTAGCTCAAGCACAACATTAAGATTCAAAAAACTCAAATTCAATTCACAGCCCTACCACAAACTGCATACCCTTGGGCTAGTTCCCTTACTATGTGCTACGAGGATATAGGTCAATGACGTATTTTCTTCAGCAGTATAATGAATGAAGAGATTTTGTGTCGTCCTCTCCAATCTGCTTTCCTTCCTCTCCACCACCAGCCACTATCGTGCTCCCAAGGCACTAATCACACCCTCCCAATTGGGCCAGGATGTTTGTGTTCTTTTGGAGAAGGTAGGGATGTTGGAAAACAGATCACTGGAGCTTTACTCTTAAACTAGCAAATAAAATCCCAACAACCAGCAGCCAGCTACAGGAGACAATCCCTTCTCCTGATCACCAGAGGGGGGATTCAGCATTGTGGAGACAACATGGAAACCTCTCCAGCTGGCCTCGACCCTGTTCAGTGTAGCTGTATCCTCAGTCCTTTGCAGCCCACATGGAGATGAGGTTCCCCAGTGGTTCCCCAGCTTCAGACTGTTTCTCAAAGTTTATTTATCCAGCATGCAAAGCATTCATGTAATTGCAGTACTCTGCAAAGTTAAGTATGGAGAGAAGAGCCAAGAGAAAGAAAGAAAATCTGGAAATGAACAGCTATGCTGTTTCCGAATGCTCTGCATCAGTGTCATTCACAGATTTTACTGATCCCGAGACAGTGTTTGTTCCAAGTTGCTAAACCAACCAGCAGCACAGTCAGGAATGAACTCCTGACCTCCTCAGTCCTCCACCCGCTAGATCATTCTGCTTCTACAACCAAAAGACAAAAGGCAACAAGTGAAAGTTGCAACAAGGGAAATTTTGATTCGGTGTTAGGAAAAGGTATTTTGTATTTTGCTGTGAGAGTGCTCGACATTGTGGAACAGGGGCCCAGAGGTGAGAAAACCTCTGTTTCTGTAGATATTCAAAATCGAACTAGGTAAAGCCCTGAACAACCTAATTTAAGCTGGTCTTGGCTGACCAGATGACCTCCAGAGGTCACACCTTATATTTTTTTAGCATTAATTTTTATTCTGTTTATATAAAAGCTAAATATAACCAAAATACAAGTTCTGAAAACTGTTTGGTTAGCAAAACTAAGCAAAGGCAGGTGCTTCAACTAATACTACACTGAATATTCAAGTATATCATGAAGTATGACTTCTCCAGGAACAGGGAAAATGCAACTTCTTGACCCATATACAAGGTCCTCCATTAAGACACAGATTCCTACACGAGACTCCTGTCTAGAAATTGTAAAGAAAATTGAAAGACAGAAAAGACATGCTCCTTATTCCCCCAAGTCTCAGTCTATGAACCTAAGATGTCCCATCTGCAAAAAGGAACCAGTAAAACCCACTTTTGTGGAGCATAATAAAATTCTCAATCACTACTGAGCACTTGTATAAGTACTTTGAAATAACTAAGCATAAAGAGTGAAAACCTTTTCAGATGTGCTTATTTTCTTGGCAATGCCATTTACAAGGCTACATAAATGAAATGTTCAGATGTAAAACTTGGACTCTGTATCTCAAATGGGGGGAATTTAAGTCGCAGACATTGCTGTTTAGGTTTGAAAATTGCATCAATTGTCATGTTCATTGAAGTATGGGAGCTCTGAACAACGTGAGTTAGAATCAGAGAATCACAGAATCTTTGAGGTTGGAAAAGACCCTTGGATCATCAAGTTCAACTGTTAACCCTACTCTGCAAAGTTCACCCCTAAACCATATCCCCNCCTGACACTTGGCCTTGTTGAATCCCATACCATTAACATTGGTCTATCAATCCAACCTATCTAGATCTCTCTGCAGAGCCTCCCTTTTGTCACGCAGATTAACATTCCTGCCTAACTTGTTATCATCTGCAAACTTACCGATGATACATTCTGCATCCTTGAAGAAACCTGCTACTAGTTGAGTGCCCTACATTTGTTAGTAATAGCCATAAAAAGAGATTTGCTGAATTTAGCAGGAGATGTCGAAGCCTAATTGCGGTTGCCTTTGGAAGGGACATCATGATCAGCTCCTCACCTGGCTTTTGTATAACTGCATTACAGGCGTTGGCGATTTCTTCTCTCTTCGCCTCGTCTGGATATTGATTCTCATTGAAGTAACTGCAAAAGATGGGGGGAAAAACACAAAAGTTTTTTTTTCTGAAATCAGAGTGTGAAGGCTCCGAAACAGCTTCACTAAATGGTGTCAACTGCTAGTTTATGCATCGCTCTGACGGGAGGTAACACAGACGCACTAAAGGTAATATCATACCTCACTCATATCCACACAGAGTGGATAAAACTTCCAAAATGCTTCAGATCCATGAATATTATCCCAGCATTCGCAACGTCACCTCAACATTCGGAATATTGTACTGGGAGACACAACAGAAGTAGGCAACAGAAGTAGGCAACTGCACAAGTATCGGAGTTAAGACCATCAGGTGAAGCATCACATCAGAACTGACATCATAGGCCACATCTCTGCCTTTTTTTATTATCATGTATTTATTTACTTTTTCCCGACACATTCCCAGCTCAGGCAGCTACAGATGAAGGAGCTATTCAATATTTATTGTGATCCCTGGGTTAATATATACACACATACACACTTGGAAATATATTTTGTGCAAACACACACAAACAGTGTATACTTTAGACACATCTGGTGTGAAGATTGTACAGACAAAATTGCACAGTAATACAGTAAGATTTCTAGTGGGTTTTTTTAATCACAATAAAAAAGTTTTAATTCTTCCCCAGAACACACTGAGTGCAGCATATTATAACAGGTTGTAGATTTTTCCTGAATAATTGTGATTTTATGTACTTTATATGCAGTAAACATCCTACAGAACTTAAACTGTTTTCTCTTTTACTTCATTTAAGTGCTTTACAAATTTTAATGAACTGATTTACATTTGACAGAGCTTATCAGATTTGCATTATAGACAACAAAACGTCCTGGTTACTTCAATGAATTCTGATAAGAACGCCGTAAGCAGGGACTAGACTTTTTTTTTTTCCTGTAGAATGCCCATAATATATAATCCTACAAACTCTTTGATCAACTTTGATCAGCTGCAGGTTCACTTGGTAGACAGCTGCTCTGTATTTGAAAATAAGATCTTTCTTTTAACTGTAGATCATTTGGTAGTAGGAGATTTAGGTATGTTTAGGCAATTACTATTTTCCATAGTCCTATTTCTCCTCCTGTGGATTGGCCCCCGCAAAGTTACTCCCTATGGAAACCTGGATTCTGTAACACACAGCAACTGTTTCTGCCCAGCCTTCTTTTAAATAAGTGGTACTTCATGCAGATCTCACTATTTCACTTACGGTTTGTTTCATTACACTGTAAATACAGACTTTACACATTTGGTTTGAATTTTCATTCCATTGTTCACAGTGTTATTTATAGTGGCAGCTATGCCCAAGAACCTAGTCCAATTTCAAAGCTGGTAGTTGTTGATCAAAAGAAATCATGAATTAGCACAGCTAAGGTACTCTCACTCGATTTGCCAGTGTAGAGAGCAAATGAAACCACAGAAACAGCTCTATCTTTACTTAGCGAAGGGCAGACTAGGTTTATACTACTAATTTGGGCTTTGGAGGCAATCACATTTACATGTAAACATCCACCACTTCTTCCCTGGACCTCCAAGTTGTTCTTCTGAAGTAAATCCAGAGGAACTGAGCATCACTGCAATTCCCACTACACTTGTTAGGTTGGATCTGATGATCTTAAAGGTCTTTTCCAACCGGAACAATTCCTACTCTGAAAAAAACAGCTGAGATTCTGCCATTAGGTCTGAAAGGGAGGACACTTGGTTACTCTTATTTTCTGGAAAGCTTCAAGTATGCAGCAATGTCAACTCCAGCACCTGCCACCAGCAGGAACACCCCTGGAATTATAAGCAAAGAGATTTTCTGGGGTTTCTCTCCCCCTCCCAACAATACGCCCAGTCTCTGGGCATGGTACTTTTAAACCTATATTCTTTCCTCTTCCAGAGATATCATCCTTTCCATGATTACAGTCTTTGAAGTGGTATGTGTGTCTATCCTAACTTGCAAATCTCTGCTCAAATGGCTTGTGCTCTGTACAAAGGGGTGGGGTTTTTTGAGAATGGAGTGCTTGGAAGACAGAACAGAAAATGGTTTTGCTGGTAGTTAGCAATGGGAGCAGAAGCTCAGGATACCAGTCCAACTGCCTTATTACAGTGTCTCGGCTCTCTCAGCTACAAAACAGAGCACTCCACTCTCTAACCAGAGCCAAGAGATACTTCTCTCTTAAGTGCCATGAGATAAAGTAACGTCAAGACATCACAGCTGAAAACTGCTTGTACTATTGTTATTTATGTTAATATCTCGTATGACCTGGAGTTGTAATCAGGAATCCAGGTCGTCACTATGTGTACAAAAATGAACTCAGCAAATTTTGTAGCTGTAACAGCTACTTTAGGGACTCTCTTTGCTGAACATTATCTTGTTTATAGATACTTGTCAAAAGTCAACAGCAAATACCATGAAAGAAATCCCATAAAATTAGAAAACCTGATGGTTCCGCATGGTGATGTATTAAAATCAGATGGTGAAACTCTGATGTGATGCATTATTATGGATCTCAATCATCAGTGGCCACAAAAATGCTAGACAACGTCTAACTTTATGAAAGACATGACAAAAGATTTGGGTGTATACTTGAACTGTCCATTCTTACGCTGATGCAAGAACCTGAGGCACCAATTAATGAAGAAAAGACAACACAAGAGCCACCAGTGATCTTCTCTTGGCACATAACCAAATATTATCCTTTTAGCAAGCCACTAATCACCATATACTGCTGCTGACTGCAACAAAAATGGTCAGGTTCTCCAATAGTAACCAAACTTAGTTTCAAGTTTACAGTGCTCTGGGATAACAGGAAATGGGGACCTGGACAGGCTTGAGAGGTGGGCCCATGCAAACCTCATGAAGTTCAACAAGGCCAAACGCAAGGTCCAGCATCTGGGGCAGCGTTGGGGCAATCCTAAGCACAAGTACAGTCTGGGGACAGTATGGGTTGAGAGCAGCCTTGCGGAGGAAAAACTTGGGAGTGCTGGTTGATGAAAAGCTCAATGTAAACCAACGACGTGTGAACACAGCCCAGAAAGCCCCAGCTGAATACTGGATTGCATCCCCAGCAGCGTGGGCAGCAGGGGGAGGGAGGGGATCCTGCCCCTCTGCTCCGCTCTGCTCTGGGGAGACCCCCCCGGCAGGGCTGGGTCCAGCTCTGGAGTCCTCAGCACAGCAGAGACAGGGACCTGCTGGAGCGGGGCCAGAGGAGGCCACAAAGGTGATCAGAGGACTAGAACATCTCTCCTATGAGGACAGATTGATAGTTGGGCTTGTTCAGCCTGAAGAAGAAAAGGCTCTGGGGAGACCTTCTTGGGGCCTTTCAGTATCTGAAGGGGAAATACAAGAAAGATGGGAAAGGACTTTTTACAAGGGCTTGTAGTGATGGGACAAGGGATGATGGTTTCCAACTGGAAGAGGGGAGATTTAGATTAGAAATTATGAAGAAATTCTTCACTCCGAGGGTGGTGAGACACTAGCACAGGTTTCCCAGGGAAGTTGTGGATGCTCCATCACTAGATGTGTTCAAATCCAGGCTGGGCGGGGCTTTGAGTAACCTGGTCTAGTGGGAAGTGTCCATGCCCACGGCAGGGGGGTTGGTATTAGATGATCTTTAAGATTCCCTCCAACCGAAACCATTCCATGATTCTATGAAATCTCCTTGTGATGGAGATAACTTTCAGAACCAGAATAAGTAAGAAACTTTTTCTGGCAACTTAAGTTTTCTTTGAGCAATCCAAATATTTTGTGATTTAGAAAAAAAATCACTGCTGAAATGGCAATTCTTACCTTAACACATTTTACAGCTAAGCTATCAACATTCTTACATGATTGGATCAAGACATATTTTTCACCATTCTGAAACATCTTCTTTAAATCCTAACACTAATTCCTTATCATTTAATGTAAATATCTAAAAGTTGCTATAAGAAAAGTGATTCACACTCAAAAATCTGAAATTCTTTTCATTCTGAAACCCTGTTTTATGGAAAAACACAAATTTGAGAAGTTTTCAGGCAGCTCTCATGGTAAACGAGATACTTTCATATAGATCACAAAGCTAAGCAAGTACCAGTGTGGAGCTAGACAGGCACCACTGGAGTAGTTAAACTTGGTTTTCATAGTTTTTTCTAAGCAGTAATTTTTCTGTAGGTTTTGGGGGTTTTTCCTGTAGTTTTATATACATAGCAATTTTAGAACGTGCCTCTCCTTCCACCTGCTGGGTTATTCCTTATCCACATTAATGACGTGTCTCCTCCTCCTCCCCCCCCACATTCAAGCTGTCTATGAACTCAACAATCAACTCGTGATCCCCAAAACTGTATCTTCTTCTGATAATAGTCTTCTCTATCACCATATTGTGCTTTTAGCCTTTGACAGAGCATAGCTGGTTTTATCAGAGATCAAACTCAGAAGTTTCTGGTCTTAAAGGAAAAGGTCTCGCAGCTACAGGTAGCCACAGGAGTTGACTTTCAACCTCAGCCTCCAAACTCTCCATTTATACACTCTACCACACATTTATTCTACTGGTCCAGATTTCCCAGAGAGAGGTAGATGTCCCATCCTTTGAAATCTTCCAAGCGAGGTTCAACAGGGCTCTGAGCAACCTGCTCTAGTTGCAGATGTCCCTGCTCAGTGCAGGGGGGTTGGACTAGATGACCTTTAAAGGTCCCTTCCAGCTCAAACAATTCCATGATTCATATTTCATTCCCATCATATATTTCAAGGTGTTAATGGGATGTGTGGGTGAGACACCACAACACAAAGCACATCTTTTAAAGTCTCACGTCATTTTTGGGAAGTCGGTGAGAATATCTGAGTTTTTAAGATACGGAAGCCATGGAAAGAAATTTGAGACTTCATCATTGACTGTTTTGGTTTGCTCATGTAGCAGTTGTGAACGCCGCATGAATTCTTTGACTACAGTTCCTCTTGCAAGTGGGAAATTAATGAATCTGCCTCCACTTTTGTTAGGTATCAACCAGGTATACCGCTGCTGAGGGTGAACGAAAGTACTCAGGTTGTCGGAATTTCTCCTCACAGCTACAACCCACAGCCTGTTCACAATCTGAAAAGTTCCTGAAAACTGCACATGAAAAACATGAAGCAATATGAATTTAAAAGGGGAAAAAAAAAGAGAGCAGGAAGAAGTAAATCCTGCAAAGGCACACTGCTTTCTAGACAAAGGGCAGCTGTCAGCTGAATACCTTCGATGAAGAAACCAAATGATCTCTATTGTAGAAAATGACAGAGGAGGATTAAAATGAAAAGTGGCCAAATAATTTACATGAGATGAGAACCCACATGATGGTAAAGAATGTAGATATCCTTGAAGCAGTTTCATTTCAATAACACTGAAGCCTAGAAAAATTGCAGATTCAGAGAAACCCTCTTTCTTTCAGGGATAATGTGCTTAGGACAATGACGGAGAGAGAATCCATCTCAGCCCCAGGCTCTGTAATGGAAGAAAACGCATTCCCCCCACTCTTTACCAAGGTGCCCCTATCTGAATTCCTGCAATAGCTGCCAATCTATTTCTGCTCAGCTCTACAGCTTCTGTTATCCAGGCTTAGATATCAGATGCATTAAGCAATGCCTCGGTAGTGTTCCTGATAATCCACAGTGGAAGTTTTGCTGCCTCCTTTCAGCTTTGTAGCTGCCAGGGAAGTGTTTGAAATGAGCAGCCGAAGGACAGCCAGGTTTGGTGTGTTTTCAGGGCACTATATCAGACAAAACCCCCAAAATGCTCAAAAGAGCCCAACTTGGGAAAAAGCTCAGTTTACAGCATGACACAAGGGTTAAAGCTTCAAAGTGTGGAAGTGATTCAAAGCAAAGAGGCTCACAGTGTTGCAGGGTAACAATTCAGCATGGGTGAGCTGTTAGTGCAAAACTACACACGCTCAAGGTGAGGCAATTTGAGTATGTTACATCAGGGCAATCTCACTGAAAGAAGGAGAATTTACCTTGCAATGAAGGGGAAGTAAGAATACACAGATGGATATTTATCGAAGAACAGCAGACATACTGCAAATTCACTCCCTCACTTAACCTGGTGCTTGTGTCTCTTCTGGGTTTCCACTTTCATCAGTTGTGGGAAGCACCTGCAAGTGAAATATCCCAGCACTCTTGCTGGGGCTCTAACTCCTCCACCAACGACCATCTTCCTCAAGACTCAGGTTGCAGTTCAGCTTAACACAATTTAAGTGCAGACTGAAAGGAATGGTCAAGGGGCAACAGGCGCAAACTGGAACACAGGAAGTTCCACCTCAGTATCAGGAAAAAGTTCTTTGCCATGAGGGTGATGGAGCCCTGGCCCAGGCTGCCCAGAGAGGTTGTGGAGTCTCCTTCTCCGGAGAGATTCTAAACCCACCTGGACGTGATCCTGGGCCCCCTGCTCTGGGTGACCCTGCTGGAGCAGGGAGGCTGGACTAGATGATCTCTGAAAGTCCCTTGCAATTCCTACCATTCTGTGATTCTGTCCTATCCTCTCCTTCATTCCCTTTTTGCAGGAAGGTTTTCGGCCCAACTGCTTCTCTGGTCCAGCTTTCCATAGATGCCAAGAGCAGTGGTTGCACAGCCAAGGGAGGCGGGCAGGAGATAGCTGAAACACGCAGCTGGGACCTGTTCCTTTAACGGCAGCTCCCACACATCCTCTTCAACTGATGCTGAAAGCAAAGCTTGAATGATGGGCTCGGCGACTGGCCCAAGGACGTATGGAAATAAAGAGCTGCCCATTTTCCCCAGTTCCCATCTGACCCCTGTTGATGAACAGAAGATCTTGCTGCCACCAGGGACCGAGCTCCCTGCCAAACCCTCTGGTGTCTCAAAATACACGAGCATGCGAGTTGCTCTTTTGTCTTCGATAAGACTGCCTGTAATTTCAGCTCCCTATCTGGTTTCCCTTTGAACCGTCCCTCTGCTTTCTACTGACAAGTTACATAAAACACTTGAATATAGTTACCTACTTTATCTCTCATTAGTATATTTATCAACATGGTATCAGCCAGGAGCAAGAGGTCACTGTTTCAGCCTTCGTGGCTTTTAGCAGAACTATAATTTGGGCTGTCAAATCAGTGGAAATATTTCTGAAGTTAGTCTGTCATCTGTGCCTGAGATCTTATCTCCTCGTGACATGAGACAGACTGTCAGAGAAGTGACATTCAAAGCATAATCTCATCAGAAAGTGTAATGACTAGTTTATTTCCCAGTAAATACTGGCCAAGAATATCACTAATGCCATTTTCAGCGAGGTCAACAGATGACACCATCCATTTTATCTACTGATATTTCTACAGATTCTAAACTAACGGCACACATGTCAACTGAACAGTTGACCCCACAATATATAGTAAAGTCATTTCTATTTTAGACAGCAAAATTAAAGCTCTCCACAGATAAACTCTGATGGAGCAGAGAATTACACTGAAGACACCATCTTATCTTCCACCCTGGGCTGCAAAACGTTACCACCAGTTTAGTTGGTACAGGAAACATCTGGTGAGCCACGTTTGCACTTGAGATCAGCCAAGGATGAGAACTGCACCTCATCAAGTAGATGAACTTGAATATAGGCATTCCTGCAGTGTCAGCTCAACTAGGCTTTTCACCCAGGCAAAAGATAAATGTAAAATAAAAGTACAAACCCAGAAGAAAACACCAATGAACACGATTGCTACAGCTCTCTACTACTGTCTCTCTAGCACTGTCATTTACCTGGTGCTTTTTATAGGTCTGTGGACTTAAAAGACTGAAGAAGCCACTGTAGAAGTCTAGTTTGACCTCTTCTACAGCACTGATCAGAGGTTTCTCAGCCATTCTGGCATTCAGCCTAGATCTTCTGTTTGACCTACAGAGATATCCAGACCCAACATAAACATTTGGCATTTTATCCAGTGCAGAATCTACCCTAACTTTAAATAAGCTTTGGAACCAAACTGCAAAAATCCTCATTCTTTCAAAACCTGCACCTTGCACTCAGCTTGAGTTTTCAACCATCGTGTATTGCCACATTCTGTCTAGGTAGAGAAGAGTTTTCAAGACTCTCACTGTAAGAGAGGTTTCGTTCTTGTACTTCTTGCCACGGATCATGCAAATCTGGAGGAGAGATTGATCTCAACAGGACTAGATCAGTTAGAGCACCAGACACACATAAATTGTAATTATTCTGCATGTCAGTGTGTGTTTGTGCACATAAATTGCACAGTCATTTCAGTATGCATTAGAAAACCTCAGACAACAGAATTGACTCTCTATTCTGACTTCACAAATCAGTGCCTAAACTCTGATATAGTCATTTTACTGATGCTTCTTAGCAAGAATCTTCTCTGCAATGTAGATTAAAATGCCAAAAATACACCTTGCACTGAGTGTGTAAAACTGTATGACCTTCAAAGCTACTACAACATCAAGTTTGTAATTTTTAAAAAATCATTTTCTCAGTATGTCGACAGTGGTCTCAGGCACCAACACAATCCTATCAAGCTACTAATATTATCCTAAAACTTGTTTTAAAGCAGAATTGATAATAGCTCTGAAAGACTCACAATTGCAAAAGATAATCTATGCCTCCTAATCTATAGCACCCTACTGTCGAGATAATTAACAATTAAAAAAAGAATAGTTAAGACATCAGAGGTGGCGATTTACTCTTCCTTGTAATTGGATTTGGTGATAAGAGTATTTTTGAAATTACACAACAGCTCTCTTCTGAGCAGAAAGATTTGGAGTTTTTAGCAATTTGAAACACACAGGTACTTTCTGCTTAAGGACCTTAAAGACAGACAAAGGCTAAAGTTTTATGATTATCCTTAAACTTAATGGTATCGCAGCCTCCCCAGACTGACACAGTTAACTAAATTGTTCACAAAATAAAAGGGGAAAAAATAAAAAATGGAAATTTTTTGAAGCTAGCAAGTAACTAGCACATCGAGACATGATAAAGTGAGACTTATTCTGTAATATTTCAGCAACTGGTTAGTGTGAGCATTCAGAGCTCTTCTTAACAAGCCATCTAAGCATGAATAATAGTACCTCTTGTTCTCCTTTATTTACTTGCAATATTTAAATTTAGACCTACACACTACAGGGATATTTATGTGTGTTAAATCTTCTGAACTTAACCAATCGATAAACAAGACCTTTAGGAAAACAACTGTGAAACAAACACCCCATCTACATTTTTTAAACTTTGTACGGGGGAAGAGTTCTTTCAGTTACACCCCCTGGATTATCAAGGTAAGCAAAGGTAAGACCGCGTCAAGTCCATGGATGAAACACCTCCAAGAAGTGATGAGACCTTGCAGAAATCAGCCTCAGCACTTCGGTGAGAGTCCACCCACTCATAAGGGCTGTTTTGGTGCGTGGTGACCTATCTTTCCAGTGAGAAATGCTGTGGGTATTAGAGATGCTACTTGCAAAACAACAGAGGATTTCAAAGCTTTATATGGCAACACAAAAAAATAGCAAACTGTATGACTTGGATTTTACATTACTCAACCCAAAACAACATTCACTGCTCTCCTGTTGAAAATATGAGTTGAAAATATTCATCAGAGTCAGAACTCAGTTTTTGGCTCATCTGAAGTATATTTCTAGAAGAATAGCCTATGCTTGCCTCAAGATGGTGCTTTAATGGGAAGTTCAGCACTGGATGGCAACAAATATATGTGCAGAATGTCAAGTACAAGCAGCATGGTCCCTCAAGTTGCTATTAGTTTAGCCGCAGGAAGGTCATACTTTTCCAGGTTTTAGTCCTTCTGACTATGAAGCTTGAAGTCTCACTTTGTCCTAACCTTCCAGGAGAGGAAAAACCCAATCAATAGATTTGCGATAAAGCTTAGTATGAGTTGACAACTCCCAACATAATGACTAGTATTTCTCCTCAAAGATCCACAAGTTTTTATTTTCAATTTCCAGGACTGGACTAGACTCAGCTTAGCAGCACAGAGACCATCGCTGCTGCATTTTCAGAAAATAAAAATGGGTTAAGCTAATGAAAGGATCCCAAAGATTCAAATGACAGGATAAAGCCAATTCCTGCATGATATCTAGTGCCTAAAGACAAGAGGCTCAGGATCAAAGCTTCTGATTTTGGGCTCATTACATATATTTTTCCTAATGCCTAATATCTCCAATATCTGAACCAGAAGTATTATTGCATTAAGTGTCATACAGACACAAAGCAGAAAAATACATCAATTTTTAAGGCATCAGTTTGTCCTCTGCCTTGCGAACTGAACACAACTCACCAGATGGATATAAGCAAACGAGAACAAGAAATAAAGAATCAGTACAGGCCAGCATTTCAGTTGATGAAGCTGCTATGGTGCCAAGATGAGCTTTACCAGTTTCTTTGTAGACATCATAGCAAAGAAGGCGACTTAAGGCACATTTTAAGCAATGAGGTAGCTTTGTAGATCCTTGAAGAGTACTACTTCTCCAGTCTGGCAGCAGCCACACCTTGTTAGTTACAGATGATTCAATGACTATTTATTATCCATCAGGAAAGGAAATATCTGAGTTTATTATCCAACTTTTTATATTTTATTTTTACCTATAGAACTATGAATAGTTACCTTGGAAATAATAAGCTCCAAGGACTCAGAAATATTACCTCATTAAAGAACACCCATCAAGCTTTGTATTTCAGGAGTGCTTTCTATAATCAGATCATGAACACCTGAAAAGTATTCTGAAATTGTGTCTTTCATCTTACTCTTTGGTATTATTAGTAGAATTTACAGGGAGAAGAACACCAAAGTTAAGGGATACAGACATAAGAAACCAGCGGTAGAACTGTGAAATCAACCCACAGCTTCTTACTCTTAGATTTGGGCTCCCTGTCACGAGACATGGGTTTTGCCATGTGCTTCCTCTTAAATGTCACTGTGACTCCATCTCAGAGCAGCCAAGTCCCCTGGGGACAGTTTCTTTAGAAGGCAGAACTTCAACAGTACTGGAAGTAATGCTCTAAAATCAGCTGAGGTGTTGTTTGCTACACGTCCTATGTCTAGAAAAATAAATTCTTATTCTTATCATTTTTGGACTTCAGTAAAGCATTTAATGAAGTTACAAGTGGGAAATTAGTCCTAATTCTGGAAAAGATAAAGTATAGTCAAATTATGAGACAGGGTAGAAAGGAAACAACTAAGAACTAGACTGAAAATTTAGAATAGTGGCTTGGAAGACAGCTAGCAGTGATATTCCTCAAGTATAATCTTTGGAGCATCCGAAGAACAAAGATGCTTAATGATCTTGAACCAAAGTCTGAGCATGGCAATGAAATCTGCTGCTGACCAAGTTAGAAGCCATGTCAATACAGTGAATTGGAGCACCATAAAAAGAAATGGACAATCCTAAGTGCAAGAACTAAAGATCATCAGCTGGAAAGATCATTTTCTGTTAAGTCACTAAGACTGAAAGACACAATGCAACAAAGCCACAAAAAAAAGGGCAAAGTCCACCATAGCTGAGGATGGCACCTATTTCCAGTCCAGAAAGAAAAGCATCGAGACACTTGTGCAAGACCTCATCTGGACTATGTATAACCCTGGCCTCCTGCCTTCCCCCTCTACTCTGCCACAGTGAGGCCACCTCTGCAGTGTTGTGTCCATTTCTGACTCCCCAGGTCACGTGAGACAAGGAACCACTGACGAGAGTCCATGGGAGGCTCTGAAGACACTGAACGGCCTGGAGCATCTCTGTGCCAAGGAAAGGCTGAGAGCCCTGGGGCTGTTCAGCTGGAGAAGAGCAGCCTGAGAGGGGATCTGAGCAATGCTGAGCAAGAGCTAAAGGGCCCCCGGGGGGCAAGCAGATGGGGCCAGACTCCTGTCAGTGGTGCCCAGTAACAGGACAAGGGACAAAGTGCACAAACTGGAACCCAGGAGGTTCCATCTGCACAGGAGGAAAATCTTCTTTGCTGTGAGGGTGTCAGAGGCTGTCCCAGGCTGCCCAGAGAGGTTGTTGAATCTCCTTCTCCGGAGAGATTCCAAACGTGTCTGGACAATGCTAATGTGGGCCCCTCACTCTGGGCGACCATGTTGGAGCAGGGGGGTTGGAGTGGATGATCTTCAGAGGTCCCTTCCAATCCCCACTATGCTGGGATTCAAGAAAGATGAGTTTAAAAGCATAGGATGGCAGAGGAATGGAAAGCCTATCTTGGAAGAGACACAGCATGTTTTACCCAAGCAAACCTCAAAGTAAAGATGAGGTTATGTTTTATCATAAATACATAATGCGGACCAACACAAGAGACAAGAGATGAAGGTAAGGATGGGTCACAAACAATCTCAAGAATTTATATATCTAACTGCTGAAACACTGCGAGCCTGCGGAGTAGCCCATCGGGTGTTTGTACCCTTGGCTATATCTGTTTCAAAGAGAGAATTTAATCAGTTTCTGAAAAAGACACAACAAAAGTTGACTGAAACAAAGAGAAGCAAGACATGAAACTTAAAGTCCCAGTTCAACACTGCTGTGATTAAATCAAGAAGCATTTAGAAACTGAAAGAGTGCCAGGCTATAGACATAATAAGCAACAACTTAGATGATATTTTCTATATGTTTTGTACTTACATGCCCTATTTTCAATAGTCTTTTTTCTTTATAAGGAAACCATATTAAAAAGAGCTCTTTGGATCAGGTCCGTGTCTTCTATTCTGTTGAAACAATTCCTCACAAACAGTCCAATATTCAAAACAAAGTAAAACTTATGCATGTTCCAAAGGAAACATCGAACAGGGAAAGGTCAATTGCGATATCCTAGACTACAAAAAAAAAAAAAAAAGAAACTAGGATGTGGTAGTGACTTGTGTGGTTAAAGCCCATATGGTTCTCTGATAGAGCATTCTTTTTAGTCTGTTTAAAGCACTCCGCAGCCTGACCAAGAGCCCATAAATACACGATGCAACATACTTAAGAGTTTTACTTAGGAATTTTCCTCCCTCACTTCTCCTTGTAATTACTCTGTTTATTACTTGTATAAAGACCTCACATCTGTTACTATATGGCAGAGAATTTCCTTTCACTGAGGTAGGTTTGGACTCTGTTCAGAGACTAGCTGCAGTGAGAGTCAGCAGAAACACTTTGCATACTTCTAGAAACTAGAAATGGGCAAATCCAACAGCAATTTGAGCTGGATGGAGCTCACGTATACTCCGCGCCGACAGCTGGCTGCATCAGAGCGAGAGGTGACGAGGTGCCAACCTGATTACTAATTCCTTCCGAATGCTTTCCAGATCACTCCAGAAGTTAATTTTGTAATTCACTTAAGTGGGTTTATTCCATGGATAGTATTACATACAGGTCAGGTACAGCTCACTGGGAGCGATGACTATTCCTTCTAGCTGAACCTGGAATGACCCTCCTTGGCAAGTTGGGGCTAAGTTCTTTCTCAGGATTTTAAGCAGGCTGAAATAAAGCCAAAGTAGGAACGATCACAGTTTTATGGTGACCTGTGCTTGTCATTGCCCAGTGAGTCATTTGCCACCGTCGTATCTGCTAAACTTACCAGGGGTCACAAAATCACAGAATGGGAGAGGTTGGAAGGGACCTCTGGAGATCATTTCATCCAAGCCCCCTGATAAAGTGGGGTCACTCGAGCAGGGGGCCCAGGATTGCATCGTTCAGGCATATTTGGAATCAGAATCTCTCCAGAAAAGGAGACTCTACAACCCCTCTGGGCAGCCTGGGACAGGCTCTGCCACCCTCATAGCAAATAACTTTCTCCTCCTGCTCAGATGGAACCTCCTGGGTTCCAGTTTGTGTCCATTGCCCTTTGTCCTGTGACTGGGCACTGCTGAAAAGAGTCTGGCCCCATTTTCCTAACCTCTGCCCTTGAGATCTTGGTCAGCATTCATCAGATGCCCTATAGATCTTCTACAGTTAAACATCCCCAGGCCTTTGCAGTGTCGTCTGAAGCTCCTTCAGTACAGACACAGCAACAGTGGGGTATAACTGCTATACTCTTTCACCCAAGCACATCTAAAGACGCGTCACCTTCACATGGGTTCTAACATGACAGAAGAAATTTTGTTCCAGACAGCCTACAAGGAAAAGTCATCATAAAACAGCTACACTGAATGTGCCAGGATCCAGTTTGCAGTTTCTGTATGAAAGATGCCCTGGACTTTCCCTGCCGTCTGAAATCATGTTAACAGGCAAGAAAATAATGATATAGCTGATTAATATGAGCTTTTTGTTACTATTCAATTCTGCACACTTTATGCAGAAAAGAATACTATGAAGGATTACAGAAAGTCTAGTGCTGGCATAGAAGAAAGCTCACAGAGAGATAATCCACAGCACTGGACTTAGACTTTCACACTGTCCTTACATCAAGCAGCATCTAGAGATGTCAATACGACTGCAGAGAGCCCACAGCATCAGGCTCTGTGTATGAACAGAATACAAGACCTTGGCTCAGAGAAGATGTCACTTAAAATGACTTGGGTTAACAGTTACATTAAATAATGTTCTGGAAAGTGAATTATTTATATTGAACACAAATAAAGCAGATAATTGCTGTGAATTTAGAAAATATCTAAACACTCCCACGACTCAGCTTCACCTGCTGTCTTTACAAAAAGCAGGGTAATGCACAGGGAAAAGAACTAATTCCAACGCCTCACATACATGACAAGTTCTAAATTAGTTGTAACCATTCAGGAAAAAGACACCCATATTGTGGATTACTCCAAGAAAACATAGTCTCCATCTATACACAAAAGTGATCAGCAAAACACCAGAGGTCAGGGAACAACAGGAGTCAAGATTCAGCTGCCTGTATAAGCCAGAATATTCAGCCTGGAAATATGGTAATTGGTTCTGCTCCTGTCTCTGCTCACCTACCCTGGGTCACTAAAAATTGAATGTAGAAATAGAAAAGGTCCAGAGAAGAGAGACAGTGAATGAGTGTTATTAGAGGCAAGGGGAGACTGTTTAGTTCGGAGAGGAGATAAATAAGCAGTGCAACGATACTGGTATATACAATGAATGACCAGGGGAAGGTAAATGAAATGTTCTTTCTTATTCTTGCTCATGATACTCAGGCAAAGGGGACCTCCAACTTTTTAAACACATTTTAGCATATAAAATGAGACTAGGTATAATTAGATCTCCCAAAGTACCCTGAAGACCTCAGCAGGATTTAGAAGGAATTACATATTTATGTGAATAATAAGAATGCCCAGAGCTGCAATAGCAGGATTTAAAAAAATGCAGAGGATAGGAGATAACAGCTTTTGTCTACAGCCACATGGTTGGTAGCTGTGTGTGAACTGCAGGGGATAGGTAGGAAGAATGACAAACACCATCATCACCACATGGGTTACTGCCGAGCCTCGAAGCTTCAGTCACTTGCCAGAACTCCACAGTGCTGCTGTGGTACCGGCACATATCACAAAGTCAGCCCTTGTGCCAGGGATAAATACTGGAGCTGGAAAAGGTACCCAAGGACAAAACAGTTGCTCTTAACGAGGCTGACCTAGGCAGGTATTAAGCAGTTTATAGTTCACAGTGGTCTTCAGACCTGCCACACCGCACTCATGTGCTCCTAGTAGGAGCTCAGGTTGAATCGAGGTTGCCTTTACACACCCTCTCATTATGCAATGCCCCAACATCACTTCACATGCTGGGGAAGGTGACATGAAATCACTGCAAGGGCAAGCAGGGCAGCTGGATGGTGCACATGTAAGCATTCAGGGGTATGCTCTGAAGTGTGGGGTCTGTGAGCTGGGACAACCCCAAAGGAGCCAGCAGATGTTCTTAGAAGCAAGTGAGTGGTTAAGAGATAAATTTGGTCTTACAGATCCTCCCCACACACTGGTGCTACTGAAGCCAGTAGAAACGACTAATATTAGTCTGTACAGTGACCAACAAGGATGCCTTTCTACATCTTCACCGAAAGCATCTGGGCACTTAGAGAGATTTTCAATCCCATGTCTCTGATATTTGCTTTGACGCTATGAGGAGACAATATTATAACACAGGAAGAGATCCTGCTTCTCGCCCCCATGAGCAGGGAGACAGATGAGACTGAAGTATCTCAACTGCTCCAGAAGAAATGCAGAAGAGTACCTGGACCAGAGAAGAATTCTCATTCTTAAAACGTGGGTTTATTGCACCAGACAGTGCTGGTGCAGGTCAGATTTTCAAGGCTCCTTTTGCAAATGTTGATTTCAGTTATTTTGACCTTGGCAGATATAAAAATTTTATCTGGAGGCTGCTGCAAGGAGCTGCCCCTCCCACCAATCTTTTTTATTATTTAAAAAAAAAAAAAAAGAGAGAGAGAGAACACAAAGATACAAAAAGCACCTAAGCTCCCTGGAAAAGAAAAATAACTCTTTAGGTGCTGGATCCTTCAAGAGACTAGAGTCTGGTAAGCACTTTGGACAGACATCCCAGCGCTGTATTTTGCTGCATGCAATCTGCCAAACAACTGGGATTTGCTTGCAGCTGATGAGAAAAGGAAGCTTGCATATTATGCATGGCTAAGAGGGAACATAGCTTCATCTAATGCAAAATAGGGAAGATGCTGTGTAGCCAGCATAAAATGGCTGCTCTTGCATTTTCTGAAGACATACAGCAATGACCCTGAGCCAAAGCGTTTGAACTTTCAGACAATAAAAAGATCTCGCCTGGGTCTAAATTGTACAGCGAACTTCACCGAATGCCTTTCCAAAGTGCCTGCGCTCACGGATCTCAAGGCATTTCACAAGCGCCAACAGCAAAGAAAGATCCTGGAAAACTGCTCCCTTCCTACATCTCAAAGGACTTAATGAAGTTGAACCTCCCACCGCAAGCTGCTGACTAACAAACACCTTATGACAGAACAGAAAGAGCTGGAAAATAATGTAAAGAAGTCACCTGATGTTTCCCTCTGCATCAAGATCAAATATATCAGCACCAGCCTGGCAGATTTTAGCTAATTTGCTGCTGGGAAATGTTGCATAATTTCTGTTGATAACCTGTTTAGTGCTCGAACATTCCCGAAGTTGGGAAGTTTTTTCCCAGTGCCTAACACCAGTTTTCCTCAGTAGCCCAAGAGTTACAGGCTTTTAGCACCTTGTTTATCCTTTCCTTGGTTTAGCTCAGTCTCCCAAGTAGGTAGTAGATATTTTACAGTTAAGAACAGCAAGCAACCTAAGAAAGGTTCAATGACATCTGAGGGTCACAGGGATAGCAGAGCATAACTCTCAGCAACTCCTCTCAGTAGCCTGTGAAACAAACCCGAGGAAGACTGAGCAGCGCTCCCGAGCCAACCAGTGGACATCGTTATATTGATGAGAAACTGATGGTCTGTTTCTAACAATGTACAAGGCTAATGGAAGAGGCCGAAAGACATTACTTCCTGCTCTGTTGTCAGCTTGAAAAGGGAGAAACGCAATGAATCCCAAACTTAAATCTCCTCCAAAGCCTTGCACAGGAAACTTAGATCCCCTATGGGGCTGGTATTAAGGTTCTGTGAGAAGACATAACTAAGAGTAATGGGATGAAATTAACTAAGAAAATTTCCTAACTGAATTTCAGGAGCTAATAGAGCTCTCATTTTCCCCAGGGAAGCCGTGGAAGCCCCAGCGCTCAGGAGAGCTGCAGTAATAGCGCTTTCACAATCGGAAGAATTTCTAATAACGCATGTCAGGACTGATATCGCTCACGGCCAGAACCATGCACAGGGCTCTGCTGGCCCAGCCCGGCACCAGCTTGCCGGGACCACCACAGAAGGTGTGTCTTTCAGAAGCATAGATGATGCTGAATATTCTACACTGTAAGCACACAGCTGATGGAAATGCAGTGACTGGTTTTGGCTGGGAGATGATGGGATTGAAAGCAGCCCTGAGGAGGACTTGAGGATGCTGGGGGGTGAAAAGCTGGAGCTGAGTCGGTCTCGTGCGCTCGCAGCCCAGAAGCCACTGGCCCCCTGGGCTGCATCCCCAGCAGCGTGGGCAGCAGGGGGAGGGAGGGGATCCTGCCCCTCTGCTCTGCTCTGCTCTGGGCCGACCCCCCTGCAGGGCTGGGTCCAGCTCTGGAGTCCTCAGCACAGCAGAGACAGGGACCTGCTGGAGCGGGGCCAGAGGAGGCCCCAGCAATGCTGCGAGGGCTGGAACCCCTCTGCTGGGAGGCCAGGCTGGGAGAGTTGGGCTTGTTCAGCCTAGAGAAGAGAAGGCTCCAGGGAGACCTTCTTGGGGCCTTTCAGTGCTTCAAGGGGCCTGTCAGAGAGATGGGGAGAGACTTTTGAGCAGGGCCTGTTGGGACAGGATAAGGGGGGGATGGTTTGAAACTGAAAGAGGGAGATTTAGACTGGATAGAAGGAATTTGTTTTTACAGTGAGGGTGGTGAGACCCTGGCCCAGGTTGCCCAGAGAGGTGGTTGATGCCCCATCCCTGCAAACCTTCCAGGCCAGGTTGGATGGGGCTCTGAGCAACCTTCTCTAATTGCAGATGTCCCTGCTCAGTGCACAAAGGTTGGATTAGATGACCTTTAAATGTCCCTTCCCACTCAAAACGTTCTATGGTTCTATGACTTTCCTCACCAACTTGTGTCCACTTGAAAGCGGGAACCAGAATACAAGCTGGTCAAACAGCGCAAAGGGTTCAGCAGCGACACCACATTCCTGCTCCTTGGCAAAAATCAAGAGAGCCCTCTTCCACGATGTCAGCACAACTGTCAGCGTGACCATGCTCACAACCAAACCAGGAACTCACCCAACTCAAAATCAGAACAAAACCAAGAAGATCAAGAAAAAGCCATGGAAAATGTGGATATCTTTTTGTTAAACTTGCCCTTCCCCGTGCTCTCAGTTGTGCATTCCTGTCACTTGCCCTATGCCGGTTCTGGTACACCATCACTACATGGCAGGCTGAATCAATTCAGTAAAATGCAGGGGGAAATAAAAAGGATTTATTTTTTCTAAACCAAGCTGAACCGGCTGGTATTTCAGTCAGACAAGAAACATATCTGGCATGATGCAGGGTGGCAGGAACAGGGAAACTGAGGAGGAGGAATTGAGAAGGGTGATGAGACAGGATAACACCTAAGGATGGGATGGCGACAAACTGTTAATTCAGCTCAGCTATATCATGAAACTATACCCTCAGTATCTTGGGAAATCTAAACCCATTTTCTTATGAATAAAGTTGCCTTGGATCACAAAGCGAAGTGAAACACCTGGCTCTGTTTTGCCATCTCTGAAATGGGGATAATAAGTATCTATATCATCTAGACTTCTTTAATCTAAGTACTTCTTTAAAAAAAGGGTGCTTCAAGAACACAGACAAGTGTTAAAATAAAAAACCCCAGACCCATAAAATCAATCCAAATAACCCTCAACCAGAAAGCAAAGTCCCGGCTCCCTAGACAAACTGAAACACTTTCAACCGATGAATTATTCATTCTGTTTAGAGCAGAATTTACAGTTATTTTAATTTAATCTTTGGATAAAGTATATACTTAAAAAACAACACTCAACCCCTCCCTCCAATCTTTAATGGCACTCAACAAAAGTGTCTTAAAATGGGTATAGTCATTGAGTCTGTTGCCAATCTTAGAGGGGGTTTTTTCCTCAAAAAGAAGATAAACCTCAACTCCAACATATGTTTAGAGAAGCACAAACCACTTTTAAAAATAAATAAATAAATAAGTAAATCAGACAACACAGCTTCAATAAAAAAAACAACAAAAAAAAAACCCCATGAAAAAACCCCACCAAAACCAGAAAGAATCAACCCCAAGGGGATTTTCAACTTTGCAGTCCTAATGAGAGAGGGTTGAAAAGAAGTAAAGCAAAGAAGAAAATAAAATAATCTTTGGGACAAGACATAAGGAATAAGAACACGAAACTGAACCAGAAGCAGACTTTCAAGTATAACCTCAGGTTTTCACAGAAAGGACTATTGTAGCCGTAGCTCTGTTCCCAAAGGAAGGTAAGCCACAAGACAACATCACCATGCACAAAACTCAGAATATTTCATGAGCAGGAGGCTCAAGAAGAGAACAGGTCAAGGTTGGTATCACCAGCACAGCAGCGAGAGGGAGCTTGCACTGCAGTTGTCTGAACCACACCTAGTCTGCAGTTAAATATAGAACTTTACTTTCTGGAACTATTGCTCCTCTTAACCTTCAGAGCATAAATATTCGGAAACATATATATAAAAAAAAAAAAGCAAGGAGAGAGGGAGAAAGAGACCTGAATCTATTGTCCGAAATCTAAGCCTAGTGACTAATAAACTACCCTGGGAGAATTTCCAAAAAAGCAGTAAAGATTGGAGAATTGAATTACAGAAACAGCAAGCAGCGTTCTGGAAATCCAGTATAAATCAATTAGTTTCTTTAACACACATACCCTGTATACAGACACTTATGTACGTTAGACATTTAACTGTATGTGCTGGTCCTGACTCTAATCTTAATTATATCAGGTTGGCACCAATATAATAATTAATTGCACTGGATTTTTTTGTTGATTTGCCTCTTTTTAAAAAGACAAGCTAGTCCTTCAATCCTCACCCTTCTCATTCAGTTCACACGTTGAATCCTGACCAGTGCTGTGTATTTTCAGTTGGAGAGCCTGCTCCTAGAAGCAAATCTGTCTAATTTTTGCTATTGAATTCGGATTCTTTCCCTGAAGTGTTCTCAGCTGGTTCGACAGACTTTTAGCAACTGCATTTCTTACCAACTGAGTCCAAGTCACAGAATCACAGAATTTCCTAGATTGGAAAAGACCTTTAAGATTATAGAGTCCAATCATTATCTAACACTGACAAGTCCTTGACTAGACCATGTCCCTCAGCACTATGTCTACATGAACCTTAAGTACCTCCAGAGATGGGGACTCAATCACTTCCCTGGGCAAGCCAATGCCTGATAACCCATTCAGTAAAGAAATTCTTCCTAAATTCCAGTCTAAACTTCCCCTGGCACAACTACAGGCCATTTCCTCTTGTTTCAGCACTTGTTACTTGGTTGAACAGACCAACCCCACCTGGCTCCAACTTCCTTTCAGGTAAAAAAAGTCAGTCAAAAATTGCTTCAGTCAAAAGCACATACCACAATCAACTGATAGAGCAGCCCAAGACTTTGATCCTCACCCAAAAAATGCTTATGCAGCTTCCCAGCAATGTTTCAGAAGTTTATAGGAAGAAGTAGTTCTGCATTACCTAAGCAAGAGTTTCCATTAAGGTCTAGATTCAACCCTCTCATCTTCAGGCATTTGACTAAATTACCCAAGTCAGATCTCATTGCAGGAAGCTCCTTTTCTGTAGCCAGAAAGGAAGGTGTGTATAGCTCTCATACGAGCTACATTAGTGAGATGGAATTGTCTTCTGCATTTCTATTTCTCAATGCTGAATAGCTAGAAGCCCAGATGAACAAGCGCTTTATTGCGGTTCCCAAACGGAAAGACCAAAACTAGGTGCCTAAATCCCTGCGTGCACCAACAGCACATCAAGATATTGCAGGACATAAAAATGCGATCCATCAAAACTTGCATTTAATTAACACAAACAGTCCATTAAGCAAGATGCCTCCACTCATAGTGAAAACTTAATCCTTCAGAGGGAAATGCAAATTACCAGCTAAACTGCACCAGACCACATGCAATGCCAAACACCATTTTAGTGGGCCAAACACTCACTCCTGATCCTACGGCATCAAGTGAACCTGATCTGCTGGGACTAGAGAGCCAGGAGTCTGGTTACCTTCACCTTGGCTGCTGTTATGAGTCATATTACGGACCAGCCTGGAAAATTCCAGTGACTTGTCGGTGAAATTAGTTATCTTCTTCCTAAGGCTCCCAAGAGAGTGATTTCCTCTTAGTATTTCAAAACTTGTTACAATAAACAGCTCATCCTTACAGCCCAACTAACCTTATTAAAGTGTGACAGTTAAACAACCATATTCCCAGCTTGCTTTACGGTGTAGCTCTATTGTCACACAAAGCTTTTACCATGGCTTGAATTTACCATATTTCTTGCCTCAAGTAAAACTCCTCAGCCATCCTTCCCAGTACCCACACATGAGGCTGTGAAATTCAGTGCTTGCAGTGACCCAGAAAGAGTTTTGCAAATTAATATTAAAGCCAGGATTAAGGAAACATGGCAGAAGTCTCCACTTACCAGCAGATTAAGAAAACCCGAGCAGCAAAGACCTTACAGAGCACAAAACATAGCAAACAAACACAAAAATGACAAAGAAGAAAGAGGGTAATGAAAAATAACATCAGGCGGTTATGTATCTGCACACACTATGGGGTGATTTCCTACGTCAACACCCAGTTGCTTCTTTCCATTTGCAAAAACCACATCTCACATCTTTCTAACAAACACATCCCAAACCATTACAGGCTGTGTGACTTCTTGAGGGCGTCACAGCAGAGTCTGGCTCTAGAGGAAGGAAGGGTAGTGCTGCCTTGCTTAGCTTTCTCTTTCTGCTCTGTGTTTCCACAGCACCTAGCACAAAGGAGTCTAAGGCACTATCACAATTCGAATAGCAAATAATAGCAGTTATCGCACTTTAGGCCAGATAGAAAACAAGAAGGAAAACCCTCGTGCTCAAAGAGCTCTAACTCCACCTCAGAGTAACTAAATATTTCACATGCAGAGGGTTAATAAGGAGATGGCACTGTCCTGAAGGCACATGGAGCGGTAGGGGTTTTGTCACTCTACATACGGCAATCAGGACAGTCACATAAGCATTTTAAAGTACTACAGATCCTATACTGCACATCATACTGCCTCATACTGCTTCTACAGAGGGGGACGTAACAAAAACACAGTCCCATGTACTATCAGATTTCAGGACTTTGCATTAGCTGGGTCTAGCAAAGCAGAACAGATTTCCAACATTTACATTATTTCCTTCCTGGAATTTACATTATTTTCCTTTGTTTTCAGCCAAAGCTGAAAACATCTGTGCAGTGCCAGGGCAGAATAGGGAAACAAACTCTCAGTTACTGGTCTCAGCACCACTAAGGCCTTGTGACAGCCTGTGGTCACATAGAACTATGTTCACCTTGTGTGTAAAAAAACTCGGGTCCCCGACGGAGCTCAGCATTTTGGGCTTAGCTTAGGCAAAAGGAGACACTTTCCTGTTCCTAATCAGTTCCAAACACTGGAGAAGCATTACAGAAAGGGCAAAAACACATCCCAAAAATCTGCTGGCTAAGGACTCAATGGAGTTGCAAACCAGGAGTGTAGCAAGCACAGAAAGTCATTCATGGCAAGGAGGTTCCTCACACTCTCGGAGGGAAGAAAACTCCTCCCAGCCATTTAGCCCTTCACAGAAATAAGCATTCATCCCTCAACTACGTTTGAGTTCACTAGGCTTTTTCTATTATACAATACTATCCACAAAAGAGACATTAGTGTAAGCAGAGGGAAAGGCAAAGCACACAGGAGGCCAGGAGACCAGGCTCAGAACGTGCTTCGTCTCTGCAGGACCGAAGAACTGGGAGTTTTAATGATCACCTGCCATTCTGCATACGTATTTGAAAGATCCACTTTGCTCTGTACTGTTCCCAGCTCCTGTAAAAGGGTTGTAAGAGCCTTTTCGGACAAGGAATCTACTGCTTGTTAGGCAAAGCTCTGCATCCTGAGCAATTGCAGTGCCACCAAAATGCCAGTATCAACTATAACACGATGCGTTTTGAGGACAAATCAGGAAATCGGCAAAGGAGTTACGCAGAAGGTTAAGAGCGTGCAGACCCCCAGCAAGACAGAGCCTAGATTAGGCTAGATGGAAAGCTTTGCGTGAAAGCAAAGAAGAGCTGAACATCAATACTCTCAGACTAAGTCAAGGATAATATGACTTAGGAGCTACAAAACCCAAGATATGGTCCAGCAGTACAACATTTCTTTATAAACAACAGAAAGGGTAAACCAGCATCTCCTACTCTATCATCTAGAATCAAATGATTACACTGTTACTGGCTTGTGTGATGCTAAAACACATCCGTGAAAATGAAGCTAGTGTTCCCCAGTGTGGGAAAAAGGATACTTGTGTTGGCTTTAAAATGCCCATCTCCATCACCCTCCAAAGCAACATACCTTTCCATAACAGCCAGGCACTCCTTTCTCCATGTGAACCGACTGCCTCGCCGTAGTCGGAAGGTCCCAGAGGTAGCTGTGACTGGGGGAGGCGTCTGTCTCCATTCCGGCTCTTCTACTGGGATAGGAGCCGGTCTCATGCTTAACGTAGCCCCTGAGAATAACAAATATCATGTTTCCTAGGGAATTAAAAATCAAGCCCGTTTTCTCACTCCTGCTATGGAAAAAAAAAAAAAGGACAAGACAGATGATGAAACCATTCAAACTAAAGAAGTGAAGAATTATCAAACAAAGACACCTTGAAGATACACAAAGCTAGAGAGAGTTTCCAGCCCCAGGCTCCAAGCCAGAAAGGTATCAAGTCAGCACAGAAATCTAAGGCAGACATAACTGAGCAGATAGGTGCTTAGGAAAGGTTGTCCTCTCTTCATCAAGAGGAAAAGTGTCTTGCAGAAAGGGTGAGTTATGCCCCAGTTGGGATTTATTTAGGTTGTGTTGCTACCTCTTCTGCCACAAAATGGGAAATAGCAGGTTTGTATTTAATTGTAAACCAGTTTCAGGAAGCAAAATGTAAACTTCTACCAAAGGTATTCTCATGTATCTGAAGAGCTGAGTAAACACTTGAAATAGCTCCACCCTGTGACCTGTGCAAATGTGTGCTCCCGAGTGCCAGGTTGCCCGAAAAACTCACTGAAAGCAGATTAACATCACACCTTTCCTCTTCTGTTCCCCTTCTATGGATGTATTTCTCCTTTCAAGAAGCCTGAGCTGGAAAGCATCAAGCAAGAGACAGGACTTGGCACAATGCCTTTAGGAAAGGCCCTTTGAAACTTATTCCTGATTCTTTCCACAACGGCCTCTCAGTTAATAAATCAAGATAAATCAAGACACGCTTAGAGACTGATCTTTCGTATATCCCTTGGTGAGGACGGGAACGTGGTATAGGACATTAGTACGTAAACCAGGGTATGTTCTGAAGGACAGCTTTGTGTTCAGTGACTTCCCCTGGAGGGAAGAAATAGCTCTTCTTGTGCTCAAAAAATAAAAAAATCCCAGTCATATGGAAAAATAAATCATCACCTATATCCCTTATGCAAAATGCGCTCAACTGGAATTCATGTACTGAACCAGCCCGGGTAAATCCAAGAGAAGCAGGCAGCTCTGCTCACAGGAGGAGCACAGAATTGTGCACACGTAAAAGCAGGGCTGAGGCAGCAAATCCCTCTGGGTACAAAGACTTGCTCAGAATGGTTAGGATTTAATCATAAAAACATACTGTGTTAGTGCAACAACACTGCTTGTTTAATTTAAAACAGAGTAAAAGGGTTAAGGGAACTTAGAGTTTAACCAATAAACAAATTCCTACAGTTAAAAGGCAAGAAATTAGCTCTTTATGCATTTGGCTGTGTGCCCTTCCAGAAATGCACAATGAGTGTTTTCCTTCCTGCCAGGGGCTTCCATCTGTGTTAGGTAGTGGAGCCCAAAATAATTTAAACATTTTACCCAGGAGAAGTCTTGAGGAAGTGCAGCCCACAGCCTCTGCCTTGCGTGCACAACAGACCTTGACTCTCCCTAATTCCCAGCTAACGAGCCTAGGCAGACTGCTACATTTTATCGACATATGAAATATTTCCTATATTGCCAATTTATTGGGAGGCCATTTCAAGGCAAATTCCTGATCTACTATTTCTAATATATAATCATAGAATGGTTTGGGTTGGAAGGGACCTCTACAGGACATGTAGGCCAACCCCCGGCAGGGAGCAGGGACATCCTCAACTAGTACCTGCACGGTTTAGGGGGCCTGGATCAGTATCAAGCTCCTAAGCTTTAAATACACTTCAAAAACTAAAAAGCTTTAAAAATAATTTTTTTTAAAAGAGGCAGGGGAAAACACAACAAGAAATTACCTTTTCATGTATTGTTTTAGAAATCTATTTTCCCTACCTGAGGATCTGACTTCACAGGGGGAGTACAGGAACATCAGTGATGCCTAACATCAAGGTAAGAGTTGCAGAGAACTTCCATTAAAGTTGCCCGAGATTCTTCAGACAAAGGTTGACCAAAAAAAAATATCTGCATTTAAAGTGTAAGTTTGCTCCTGATACTGATATATAAGATGCTTTTTGTTTGTTTGTTTGTTTAGTAGCCCTGCTAGGTCAGTTCACCTATTTCTCTTTTCTCCCGGGTAACATCAGCATCAGCAGGAGGTGAAAAGCATGCTGAGAATTACAAGCAAGTACCCGCTGCAGTCCTTCCAAGTCCTTGCACACACATGTGAAAGTACTGAATGCATATTGATGCTTGGATGTACGAGTGGTAAAAGGGGTAGGCATACGCACCACTGCTGCATTTGGTAAGGAGACTATGGAACTTTTCTTCATCCCCCTCAACTAAGCGACCACTCGAGGATTCTGTTTATTCTGCTGCAATCTTCTTACCACCCAGCTCTGCTTCTTTATAACTTAAGAAGTTACATCCTAGTTACTAGGTCAGATTCTTTTTACAAACCCCTCAAACAGCTTTTAAGAGGAAGTGAAACTTCTCTCCAGAGCAAAATGAGTGAAGCAAATGCAGTATGAGAATTTCATCTTGGTATATGCATCAAAAAGCAAGACGTCTGTAAGGAGTAGAGAGGTGAACCGTCTGGGAAGAACTCCTCTCGCAGAGAAAAATGAAAAGCAACATCTCTCACTACCTGCCAGGGCCGAGAACCTTTTGCAATACTACAGAATTTTCTTAGCACAAGCCAGAGATTTCTCAAACGTGGGATATGACCTTGCAGATGCTGAGGTGGGGTTTAGGGAGAGGAGGCAAGAGCGGTGCTCTCCAGCTGAAATGCAACTCTCTCTCAGTACTCCAACCCCCTCATGGGAAAGGTCTGCCTTCTCTCAGCACGTTCCAGGCACTATCCTGAAGGAGTGTCACTGATCCACATCCCGTGTCTCAGGGAGGCCCTGCCATACAGGGGCCATGCGCAGTATGGTTGGAGTGAGCCTCAGGCCACGTCCCAGCTCCAAAACCCCATTTAATAGCAAGCCTTGGAGCAAGTACCTATCATACATTATAGCGATAAGAACAGATGTCGCACTTTATTTTTAGCCAGACTGACCTAAGATCACATGATAAACACCTTTCAGTTACTACCAAGGCAGGCTAGATTTGAATCAGCAGCCTGCACAGCAAAAGGTTCCCTACAGAGCTCGCTCCTTGGATGGAAAGGATCGGAGCAGGGACTATTTTCTCTGCAGCTCTGTACAGTAGTAAATCACCAACAATATGTTTCCAGTGCAAATCTCATGGGATATCTAGCCCCTGGTTTTATTTTATTTTTTTGCAGGCTTTTATAGCTAAAAAAGAGCTGCTGTGGGAATAACACATCTTGATAATAACTATGTTTCTTTTTCCCCTTTTGTTCAAGGAGGAAGAGCACATGCTTTTCTCCAAGGTGACCACAGCTGCCTTCCCATTAAAGAAGACTGGCAGGAATAAATATCCAGCTGAAATGGAAACAGTCTGTATCCATCTGGAACTTCAGCACATCATTTCTAGGTGCCAGCTTCAGTTTGTAGTACACAGAGGCAAAAGACACGCTGAAGTTACTCTATCACAAACTTTCCACATTGCACAAGACCCAGTGCCAGCCAAACTAATCAGGCTAACAACTACCAATGTAAGAAGAAATATCTATTTATTTAAAACCCATGGGTTCTGAAAAAAAAAAAAAAAGTACATTACAGGACTCTGTGCACTCATATACCAGCTTCTGAAACATATACTATTTATCTACTGCCAAAATGCTCTCAGTCCTCTACAAAACACAAGAGACGTGGTGCCAGTCCAAAAAAAACCAACCACCACGATCTAAATGAAAAGCATCCCTATTAATTGGATTAAAGACCTTTCAAACACTAGCATTTAGTACCGACTTCTTCCCTTCAACAAAAAACTGCCTTTCACCCTAATTGGCAACGGCTTCCAGGAAAATTCACAATTGCCAGTACACTGGAATTCACAGCATTGCCGTTAACTCCAACGTCACTCCTACCAGGAAAATGTTGGGCAAGACATTTTTGAGGAAGAATATTGCATACAGTATGAAAAGTGTGGGGTTTTTTTCTGATCCATGACAATTAAGTCTCTTTTGCAATGTTCCAACCTGCTGTTGCCTTAACACCCTCCTCCAAAGACAGGAGAAATAAAGTAGGTACCCATAAAAATAGGCAAACAAACACAAGTGAACAACAAGTAGCATAACTTAATAGGTCAAAGCAAGCTGCCACACAACAAAACGTGATGGAATTGCTGAGTCTCTTCTGTACAGGAGCAACATCAAGCAGCATCTCAACAGCAGCAACATCTCAAAACTATTCTAAGGCTCTACAACACAAAGTTCTTTTTACAAGTGCTTGCAGTGATAGGACAAGGGGTAATGGCTGCCAACTGGATAACGGGAGATTCAGATTAGAAATTAGGAACAAATTGTTCACTCTGAAGATGGTGAGACAGCGGAACAGGTTGGCCAGGGAGACTGTGCATGCTCCATCCCTGGATGTGTCCAAGACCAGGTTGGACGGGGCCTTGAACAACCTGGTCTAGTGGGAGGTGTCCCTGCCCATGGCAGGGGGGTTGGAACTAGACGACATTTAAGATCCCTTAAACCCAAACTGTTCTATAATTCTTTGGTTAGCAGATGCAGGGCTGCTTGTGGATGATTTCAAGTGTTATAGAGCACCATTATACATTTGGGAAAAAAAAGGAAAAATAAATTCTCTTTTAATGTATTTAAGTCATCTTTTGTCTCCTATACAATTAGAAACTCCTGGCTAGGTACAGTATATAAGCATAGTAAAAGACAGCCCCTGCTGTGAGGGCCTTACAGGCACGTCGTACACAAGAAAATTGTCTCATCTTTATCTAGGAGACGTGAAAGTGAGGTGCAAAGGTGAAATCATTTGCTAAGCGTCGTACTGAAAAACTGACAGAGCCACTACAGGTCTGCCAAGTGATCTCCGGTCTTTTCCTCACAGAACAACTATTCTTTCTTTACAATTCATAAATCGAATCAATCTGGTTTTCCAAGCCTTCAGAACTGTTTCAATTTTAAGTGAAAGTTTTCTTTCCATTTGTGCACAAACAAATTCAGTCTGAAAATAGACTTGCTCTGAAGATCCAGTTTTCCAAAATATGGAATTAAAGAAATGGGAGAACTAGATGCTCCCAAAGACCTCACTTTGCCCACTGGCAACTCAAACATGGAGGTACTTCTGCACAGAGAGACCTGACTCCATTAAGGATAGGGACTGTGATTTTATTCCCAGCAGCTGGAACTGGAAAAAATGCAATATATGAGAACAGAAAGCCGAATGTCACTTCCTAGTAAGTGAGCAAATAGAAAAAAGACATGCCAGCATTTCATCTCTTAACTTTCTTCAAAGGAAGACAATCTTTTACACTCTACAGTAGAG
>WEIS01044574.1:9056-30522 GCA_013389965.1 Todus mexicanus
GGGGGGGGGGAAACCTGCGGCATACTTTTAAATCTTTGGGAACCTGTTGCGCCGAGATGGTCCAAAAAAAATTATTTCCTTAAATAGCGGGGGGGAAGAGGGGGGGGAAAAGGTGCGTTCGTTTTGCGTCGCGAGGCGGTGGCAGGAAGGTTAAACGCGCCTCTCGCAATGTCTTCCGAGATGCGCGCTAATTACCAAACAAACCGGATTCTAGACCCAACTCCCGCAGCCTGCGAGATCCGACGAACACGAGCCCGGGCTTGGCACGAACGGGGGCATTTTGGAGGCGTTTCGCCCCGGTCGGGGCCGCGCGCGCCAAATCCAAGGCGGCTCTAACAGCACCCAACACCCCCCTCTCCCAAGCCTCGCTCGGCGCTTTGACCGCCGGCGACACAAAAAGCCCTGCTCCCTTCTTTACACCTGAGTAGGCTTCAGGCTTTAAGAAACCTTCTGGAGAGGCGGAAAAGAAGAGGTGTGAGGGAACTAATTGGGCGAAGGCGGCCAGAAACTGCCTTCAACTCTCGTCCAGATGCATCTTCAAAGGCAGGCGAGGCGAGGATGCAAACAAGCAGCGGCCGCGGCGAGCGTTTCCTGGGGGATCGCTCCCGCTCGCGACGGTCTCTACCCCCGGTAGATGAGTAAAGAACAATAATCGAGTATATGCACACTTCTATATTCCACCCCTGTTGGCGTTGGGAAGGTTAAGGGGCGTATTTCGCGCGCCAGAATTTCCCCGCGGGGAGAGGCGGGTTAAATTCTGAGCTCTCTGCGTGGCTCGGAGCCCGAGCCCAAGGCGAGGTCGAACGCAGAGGGAAGCACGGTAAGTACTTCCAGGCTCTTCCCGAGGCCAGTGAACTCTCACTATTTCCTTTTTTTTGGGGGTTGTTTTTTTAGCTCCTAAAAACTCCAAGGCCTGGGCCAGGGCCAGGAGAGGATGCTGGATGTTGGCGTTGGCCGCTGCCGCTCCCACCGCCTGGGTCGGCCGCTCCGGATGGGACCTGGAGAGGACCCCGGAGGCTGGCGCGGGGTCCGGGTGGGATGGAACCACCCGAGTGAGGTTCCTCAGCACAGGAACGGCGAATTCTTCTTCCGTTTTAATCAATACCGTCGTACCAGCGCGTCCTTCTTCTGGGCTAGGATCAGGAAAGAGCAGCCAAAGACCGAATTCAGCCGATCTAAGGGGAAAAAGCCGAGGCTGGGAGGGAAAACCGCAGCAAAAAACGCTTTGAAAATACAAGCGGGCTCCGCCGTAGGTCTTTAAACCTCCTCGGGTAGGTGATTCTGGATTTTTGTTTAGGCCAGCCCCAAACGTAAGGCTTTTCAAAAGCTTAAACGTACACATTTCTGCATTCATTACCCAGTGTTAAATCTAATTTGTTCTTTTTACTGTCACAGGAAGCACATGTTTAAAGCAATCTGTTTCCTCATATGAATGCTTTCCTGTCTGTTTGAAAAAAACCGCAACACACTTTACCCCAAGTAACCAAGAGGTGATCATAAATATCCCTAAATAGCATTAAACAGATATGAAAGACATTAACACTTCCAGAATGCCAAAGTAGTATTAAAAAAAAAATTCTAACAGATGCTCCTAGGTCAAAAAGTGAAATGTGTGTTTCCTGAAAAAACACTCTCATCAGAATCATAAATGAACTGTGAGCGGAGAAATGAGGTGTTGCAGAGCAAACGAGAGGATCTTTTTGGTTAAGGACTCCGGCGCACTATTGCCAAAGTGTGGTTGCAATAAAAGAGCCGGGATTAAAGGCGGCTTCGCTGCGAACCGATATTCTGTGTGCTCCACCAGGTGGCAATGACAACAAGGGAGGGTTGGGGGCTCCGGACCCATCCTGCTCCCCACCGCTGGTCCCAGTTCTGGTCCCAGTCTCAGCCCAGGGCTCGGTGGAACCGGCTCGGGACCAAGCGGTTGAGCTTTGCCTCGTCGCTCTGTGGCACGGAAAAGATGTTCTCGCGTGGAAACGCACCCAAGTTGTCCGTGAGATGGAAATTTAGCTTCAAATACCCACCCGAGTTACCGGAGCCCCTCTCGCTCCAGAGAGGGGATGGGCACTTCCCAGCTCGAGGGTGTCGCCGCGGTGCTGGGTGAGGCTGCGACACGAGGAGGCAACCAACAGAACGGGTCCAAATACTCAAAATACTCAAGTCTTATTATCCGCTAGAAAAGCAGCCAGTCTTTAAGTCTTCTTGACGGCGTAGCAAGGATGGCATCGCTAAAATGCCCTTCGCGGAGCCATCCGTGCCCTCGCAGGTGATGGGTGCAGCATGCAGGAGGGTTCTTGACCCCCCATGGAAGTACCCGGAGCACCCAGGTGGACCTCTGAAGGTCCACGTGACATGAAATCCCTACTGCCAAGGAACGGGAGCACCTGACACCTCCGAGCACCGGCGCGGCTCAAAGGAGCCCTGCCAGGACCTGAGGCAAGGCAACTCCTGAGGTCTTTCCAGGGATGCCGAGCAGCAGGAGAGCGGGCGGCCCCAGCCCAGCAGAAGCTCGGCGGGCAGGACAGCCCATGCTGCTCTCCTGGAGGTGCCCGTGGGGTTGAAACTTTGAGATTCAAAACGCAACAGGAAAACGTGAACCTGGTTTATGGGTCTAAACCGGTGCCGGGGCCGCTGGGGTGTCACCTCCACTCGGGTGCTGAGCCTGGGCGTTTGGGAGGTGCTGGGCACCCCTGGAAATCAAAGAATACAAACCCCACCCAGCCGTCAGAGGCCTCCCAGGTTTTGTGCCAAGGAACTATCAGGGGAACTTTGCTACCCGTTTAACGACCTTAATAGTTGTTGGGCCTCTCAGTGCCATTTTTTTTCTCTCTGTTTTCTCTACGCTGGGGTTTGTTGTTTGGTGGGTTTTTTTTTTTTTCCTCATTTATCGTTTCGATGTAAAAGTACAAACGACTTCAGAGCAAAAATTAATGTTCCTTTGATAAAATCCAGAGGCTCCGCTAACAAATGTGGCGCAGCCGGAGCTCGAGCCCATCCATCTCGGCCGAGTCTCTGGAACCTCCGCCGAGGACTCCGTCGTTAACGTCCTGCTCTCCCCACCCCGACCCCGGCTCCCATCCGTCCTGAAACGGAAGGAAAACTTAAAGCCAAGGAGATGAAACGAATAAATCCCCGGCTGCAGAAGCCACCCTCTCCTCGGAGCACGTCGGGAAAGACCCAGGATTGAGGCGGTTGGATCCTAAATGCTGAACTCGGAGCTCTGAAGGCGCCGTCAGGAATACGAGCTGCAGATCCTATTGAAAGGAAAGCTACAAAATCAAATTCCCACCCAGCAGATAATTATTTTTCAAATCTTTAAATGCCTTTTCCCAACCGTTAGGCTCAAGAAAAATCAGGCGCCGAGTTTTAAACTCGGCACAACTCCGCTTAATTCCCCAATGGAAAAAGAATTCCATGAGATAGCTACGGAAAGAAAAGGCTGGAAGGTTGGGGAGGAGATCGCCAGGTATTTCTACATCAATTAACCGAATAAAACTCATTTTCTGACCGATCCTCGCAGCGGGGTCACCGCTGGCAAACCCGCACAGCACCGGCTTCCCTTTTGTTCTGCTGGGAGCCTCCCGGTGCCGCTGCTCAGGACACGCGAATAGACGGGCTGACGAAAATGTCAATAAAAAATGGGTTTGGAGGGGAAAAAAAGCATCAGGCTTGGGCACGCAGGGGATGTCTCACGCCAAGAAGGACTCAAAGCCACCGTCAGCGGGGCCTGCTCCGGCCCGGGCTGCGGCAGAGGAACGAAAACGCTGCCCCTTTTTTCATACCAGTTCAGAAAACCGCCTTAAAAATCATCTCCGCCCTGTCTCGCTTTGCCCTTGGCTGGGAAATCATCTGGATTTGTTGGCCCGAACCGTGAGGGCGAAGAGGCTCCTGCATTGCCTGCAGTGCTCTGAAGAGGGAGTCTCTGCTCAAGCTAAACAACCCCCCCCCCATTGCTCCCACACCTCTGCTCTGAGCAGGACACAGCCATTCTACTGCCATTATTAGCAATATCTGGGGTTTTTTTCCCCAAAATAACCCCCCCAAAACGCGTTAATTTTGCTGCAAAGGTTTTAACCGGACAACCCGACGCACGAGAAAAATCGGCGGTCTCAGCCCACCCCTCTCCAGTTGCTTTTCCCCGTTGAAGGTTTTCTGCGCAATTCGCCAAAAACGAAACCCCGAGATGTTTCCACCGGCATTTTCTCTATTTTTAACCGATAACCACGCAGCGCTTTGGCTGCGAGGTGAATTCTTCGTCCTCCAGGAGCCATTTCAGGTCCGCGCTGCCACGGACGGGCTTTTAACCCGGCGGCGTAAGGTGCATTTTAGAGTCTCCTCGGTTGGGCTTCATCTGCTGCGTGCTCGAGCTGAGCTTCCAAAGCCATTTAGTTACTTAAAAGCAAAAATCAGAGCTTTGTAGTCACCAAAAAAAAGATGCGTGGACTTTAAGAAGGTTCTGATTTGAATTTTAGGCTCTAGCTTTTAATTTTAGGCTCTAGTTTTTGATTTTAGGTTCTAATTTTCGATTTTAGGTTCTAATTTTCGATTTTAGGTTCTAATTTTTGATTTTAGGTTCCAGTTTTTAATTTTAGGTTTTAGTTCTTAACTTCAGGTTCTAGTTTTTAATTTTAGGTTTTAGTTTTTAACTTTAGCTTCTAGTTTTTAACTTTGGGTTCTAACTTAAATTTGAGGTTCTAATTTTTGATTTTAGGTTCTAGCTTTTCATTTTAGGTTCCAGGTTTTTTATTTTAGGTTCTAATCTTTAATTTCAGGTTCTAGTTTTTAACTTTAGGTTCTAGTTTTTAACTTTAGGTTCTCATTTTAATTTTAGGCTCTCATTTTTAATTTTAGGTTCTAGTTTTTAACTCTGGGTTCAATTTTAATTGTACGTTCTAGTTTTTAGCTTTGGATTCAATTTTAATTTTACGTTCTAGTTTTTAACTTTGGGTCCTAATTTTAACTTCAGGTTCTAGTTTTTAACTTTAGGTCCTCATTTTTAATTTTAGGTTCGCCTTTTTCATTTGAGGTTCTCGTTTCTCTTTTCCAGGCTCCAATTTTTCATTTTACAATGGAATACTCAGTAGGATTTGCAGGGCTGGCCAGAAGGGTGAGGAGGGATAGGAGCCAGGCTGCTCCCCCTGGGGTCACCACACGAAGAGCACCTTGTTGACCCGATTTAGGTGCTGAACAAGGTGATAGCCCTGAGGTGCCTGGGGCAAATTACTTAGTGAATTACGCTAAAATATCATGAAAAAATGATAATACTCCTTCCTGTTGTCCCCTCCTTAACCCAGCTCCTACCTCGCTTGACTCAAGTTGGGGTCCTCCAAGATTTCAGCCCCCATTTTACCCTGGACTCCTATCAGCAGGAAGGTCAGTTCTGTCACAAGGAAGCTTCACCCCATGTTGATGGTCCTCAAAGACCCCCCCGACAGAACCACACACTCAAGAGACTGGTCTGGGTTGGAAAGGACCTTTCATGGTCATCTGGTCCAGCCCCCGTGCAGGGAGCAGGGACATCCTCAGCTAGAGCAGGTTGCTCAGGGACCAAGCTGCTGGAGGATCCCACCCCACCCGTTATTTGTCCCGTTTCAGCTGGATGGCTGAAGGGAAACTCATTACGGGTTGTGTTTCTTCACTCGAGGTAGGAAGCTTGCAAAGGCTGCACGAAAAGCACAAGCAGCGCTTCCTCACCTCGCAGCGCAACTCTCAAGGCTTCTTCTGCCACGGAAATCCCAACCAAGCTGTGGAAAAGCTCCAGGTGGCATCCCAGTAGTAGATCTCCTCTCTTGGTTTTTGGAACCAAGCAGGTGTTTCCTAAGGACGTACGGCTGAGCCAGACGCTTCCGTATCTGTCTGGCTAGCAAGGTCGGCGCCGGTGCGCTCGTCAATCCACACGACAACCGGTGCCGAGAGGTGTCTCCAGTCTGAGAGGGGACACCTTAAATCGAGATGAAAGAAAGAGGCCCCAGCCATTAAAACTGAGGCTCGGGAGATGTCACCTACTGACTCGTCAACGGAATCGACTCGTTTCTCAGCTCCTCTCTTCTCTTTCAACACAACTGAGATGACGTTTGGCTTCTCCCACTCTTTATTTCCGGCTGTAAAATCTTTCCCACGAGAACTCACTCGTTAGCTACACTCGAAATAGCGCCTGACAACTGCCCAGGCCCTGGTTGCAATCCTTGGTGCAGCCCAGCTCCTACTGCCAGACCCTCTCCCTTCACCCCGAGCCCACTCGCATCTACTTAACGAACACAGAGTGAACTCCCACGGGCAGAGATGGGAGAGGAATGAGCTGAGCCCCAAGCCCCCTTCCCAAGCAGGAGGACGCTCGTCTTCCCCAAGAGCTCCTCCAGATGCAGTTTCCATGAAGAAGGTTGAACCTCGAGGAGTTTGGGTTGCAGCTGCCAGGCCTGCCATGAACGGGGATCGAGGAGCGACGACCGTCTGCTCTTCCCGAGGAGCTAAGGCAGCAGGAGGCCTTGGTGGGGTCACGAAGGAAAGAGCGTCCGAGAAGGACAACGGAGAACAAATATATCGGACCCTACCGACTGTAACCGGGAGCACGTTTGCTAGATGATAACAACGCCAGAAGAAAAAGCCCTGATGATGGAGGAGCTGCATGAGCCTTTGCCAGGATCACGCCCCCACCTTCCTTCTCAGAGGTGAAAAACCCACCTTGGCCACACAGGGGGTCAAAGGCAACACCACCACTTGTGCTCCTCTGAGCTGCTCCTGCCCCAGCCTCCGTAACCCCTCCTTCTGCTGAAGCACACAATCCGAGAACCATTTGGGTTGGAAGAGATCTTTAAGATCATCGAGTCCAACCGTTCCCCCAGCGCTGCCAGGGCACCACTGCCCCGTGTCCCTCAGCACCACATCTCCACGGCTTGGAAACCCCTCCAGGGATCAGGGGGACTCCAGCCCTGCCCTGCCCAGCCTGGGACACGCCTGAGCAACCCTTGACAGGAAGAAATTGTTCCTCAGCTCCAACCTAAACCTCTCCTGGGGCAACTTGAGGCCGGTTCCTCTTGTCCTGGCGCTTGTTCCTTGGGAGCAATCCTGCTCCAAGTAACCAAAGAAGAGCTCACACCATGCCTGCAGACGACCTAAGCTCTCCATGAAGGCGTCATTTCTGACCTTTCTTTTTCTCCTCAATAAATTGCTTTGCATCACGGGTGCTACCTGTTGGGACTTACACCTGGGCAGACGCCTCTTCCCGTGCAGCGCCACGGTGGTGGACTTACTGAAGACGGGACGATTACAAGCTCCTATAAAACCACCACTCCAACATGACCTCTACATCCTAAGCCCTTCCCTCTTTGGCCCCTTTTTCCCCACCCAATCCACACCCAGTTCCTTCACAGACCCTTCCAACCACCCCTACGAGCACAGCTGGCTCACTCCTGACTCTTACTGGCCAAGATAAGAAAGGCAGCGAGCGCCACATCACTTGGCAAACGCTCAGTGGAAAAGGTCAGACGTGCTCAAACCAGCGGCAGCCTAAAGATGAAGGCTTCGGGTTAAAGATTGAAAGAAGAGCAAAGAGTTAAGCTGAGGGAGTGAGGAGCCACCGGGATTGCGCGACGCTCGTCTAGAGCGTTCCACCAAACGGCTCCAACACGTCACGGCGTAGCTGTTACCGCTACTCGGTGAAGGCGCCTCTGGCCAGCGGGTCCAAACAAAGCTCAAGCGCCCTCGGGTTTGTTCTACGCAGGTCAGAGCTGGTGTGTGGGCAGGAGCCTACCGACCACACCAGCCTGGGTACAAAACGCTGCCGCGTCACCGCCCCCTCCCTGGAAGTGTTCAAGGGCAGGTTGGACGGGGCTCTGAGCAACCTGCTCTAGCGGGAGGTGTCCCTGCCAGGGCAGGGAAGCTGGAACTGGATGATCTTGAAGGTCCCTTCCAACCCAAAGCAGTCTGTGATAGCTCAGTAAAGGCACGTGGGTACTCGGCAAGGGCAAGATGTGCAGATACCTTCAGGTTCTGACACCTGACGCTAGCGGGAGCTCCTGAAACCTCAGAGGCAGGAGAAGCTCCACGCAGGAGAGTGTGAGGATGCCGGGCAAAGCCAATCCCCGCACATCCCACCAAGGAGCACCCCGAGACCTCGTGTCTTCATTCAGACCAAGCTTTTGGAGTTCAACATTCAACTCCAGCTCAGCTCCAGGCCTGTCTCCAGTTACAACTGGTGTGATGAGCGGTGGCTGAGCCCGGCTCCAGCACCACCAGGACCACCACAGCCTGGCCTGAGACAATCTCACCTTCCCCACACCACACTGACTTCAAATCTTCACGGTTTGTTGGACTCTGACGCTCTCCATCGTTTCATTTGCTCTGTTTCCCAACCCGGGGGGCCGTTTCTCACCCTAAAGGGGAGCTGATACAACCTGGGCATTGCCATTTTGAGAAGACCACTTTGGAACGATCCACACCAGCATCTCTCCCGATCGTCTGCAGATCCACCGCGGGAATCCCGCGGAGAACGAGGGAAGATCCAGCTTTTCGGAGCGATCCGGCTTGGTTCCCCCCCCGACCCGCTACCGGCACCATCAGCTCGTTAAGTCAACCTCGAAACGCGGAGCCTTCCTCCAGCGTCACCGACGCCGGCGAGCTCGGCGTGACGCAATGCAGCCAGCCAGCCCCGAAATAGAAGCTGACCTTTCCCCGAGGTTATTTGTCCCGTTTCAGACACCTCAAAGAGCTCCTTTCAAAGCGGCGTCGATTCGGATGAAGCGGATGATTCGGGGGAGACGAAGACAACCCGACCCAAATAATTCTGTGTTCACCTAGAAAAGCCTGGTCCCTTCTGGTCCCTCAGAACCACACGATTCTCGTATTCTCCTCACCAGAGCAGTGTTTAAATTCCCTTATTTCTGCTGGGCGATTGAAATATTCCACGACACCTTCTTCTGGTTAATTGTTTTCTATTAAATCTCGCAGCTCGCGAAAATAATTCCGAGCGTTTCTAAGCGCGCGCTCTACCCGGAGAGGACATTTTTTAAATTAAAAATAATGCTAAAAATAATCGAGAACGGAGCTGCAGAAGGCAATTCCGTCCTCGACGGCCACCCAAAAATTCCCGGGAGCCCACACTTTGAGACCGATCTCCACAAATACCAATCGCCTTTCATCCTTCTGTAAAAATAAAACAACTTTAGCAGCAGCTCTAAGCCCCCGTCGCTGCCGTTTCCAGCGAGCAGGGACCGATTCGCTAGAAGTACCTTGTCTACTATAAAATTCTCCCCGGCCGGGTCTACGGCGCCAGATTTTAAATGATAAAAAGGCAGGTTTGGGGTGGTTTGGGTTTGGGGTTTTTTTTTTCCCTCGTAAGCGACTGGAGAAGCGGCGGCGCGATCGTGGAGCTGCCACAAATGGTTCGCGTTAACAGCGCTCGTCAAAAAGCTTTGGGGTGGCTATCGGCTAGTGCCGCAAAGGAGCTCCCTGTCAAAAGCCCCACCGCAAAATTCAGGGCGAAAGAAATTTCCAACACAGGTGCGGGGGACTTATATTTAATTAAAAGAAATAAACGAATGCGGTGTTGGTGCTTCACTGGAAACTGGCGTTCGAGAATTCCCGTATTTCAACAACTGGCAGAAAAAGATTGATGCTCGTCTTTGTTGAAGGCGATAAAGATTCCGATAATCCGGGCAATTAAATTAGGACCTTCATCTGGGTGGGGTTTGGTTTTTTTTTCTCTTTCGGATTAAAATTGTATTATTTATCAAGCCGCTCGCTAATGAACCCCTACCCCCCTCGCCCCGTTTAAGCGGAGTCGCTGCGATAACCGGAGTTTTACAAGTGTGTTACTCCCCCAACTGCGAATTTATGTGGATTTCTGGTAAAAAACATAAACCCCGGCTGAGATTAACGGGTCGATTTGTCCGATATTCCGCAAGATCGATCGCCCCGCAGCTCCTCCTAAGAACCAGGGTTAGAGAGAAGCCAAACAGAGTTATCAGGTACAAAAGTGAAGCGCTCTCCTCTTCCCTCGTTTGTTTGCTTTTTGCAGAGAGTGACAGGGAAATATTTATTTTTCGAGCGATGGACGAGAAAAAAAATACTCGAATCAAAACCCTGGAATAAAATGCACTTTTTAGCCGTGCTCCTCTTCCTGTCGTATTTGCTGAAATGTTGTGTAATTTGGTTTGAACTCACTATTTTCCCTATATTTTAATGGATTTAAATGTAAATTCTCTCGGGAGAGATATCTTAGCACAGCTTTTTCAGGAGAAAACCCCAGATTTTACGCAAGGCTGAAAAAATGGAAACTAAAGAGAATGAAGGATTCGGATCATGAAACAAAGGGCTTCACCAAACCCAAGCGAACCACCAACTTCTGACCGCGAAGATTTCACCACAAACACCGCAATCCACGCCCAGCGTAGCCGGACGGCGCCCGCAACCCTCCCCAGAAGGAGCTACTGGGATTAAGCTTTACCAAACTGGGGCAGCCCTGGGTGGGCACCAGTTCGAGCGCCTCACAACGCCCCTGGCAGCGGCGGCCGCCAGCGGTTGGCACCTTGGGCCGCCCCCAGCCGGCTCCCGCCGCAGGTACCGCAGCACGGGGAGCTCCCGGGAGAACAAACCCGAGGCGTTCACCCCACGTCCCACGGCGATTCCTCCTCGATCCTCCCCGCGCGTCGCTCTGACCGTAACGGGCGGTGGCTGGGCAGCTCGGGGGACGCCAACCCCGCGCGGGCACCCGCCGCCGGCGGCACCTCGTCAGCTCCGGAGGTCACCTGAGCGTCACCCGGCCGTCCCCACCGGGCTGGTCAGCGGCGCCGAGGTGGTACGAGTGGCCGAGAGGGTTTGTCACCATCCTTACCCCACGCCCTGCCAGCCTGGGGGAGCCGGCTCCTTTCTATCTGCCCGCAACCGAACAAAGCCCCCGCGATCGCGAGCGAGCCGGCGGACGCAGGGGTACTTACTGAAGATGGCAAACCTGGAGGAACTTTTCGAACTTTCTTTGTTTGTACTTCTGCAAAAAGACAAAACAGCGTCTCGTAAGACAGGGTTTGTTTTTTTTTAACGGGCGGTGGCTTTTTCGGCTCACCGAGGCTTCCTACAGACCCAGCCGCTCCTCGCCCTGCCCGTGGTTTGGGTAACGCCGAGCGGGTGCCGCTGCCCCGAAACCCCGTAAAGAAAACGCTGGGAAACCGTTCGTATTTTAAACAAGGGATCTTTGGGTTTGCCTTTGGAAAAGCAAATTTTGAAGGCTCCTCGCGAAGAGGAGCCACCGGCTACTGTTAAATAAACCCCTCCGCGAGAGTCCCGGCGGCGTCCGCGGCCCCGCCGCCGCCGCTTGTATTTATTTCAAAGTATCGCTAAACAGGACGAAAAGTCCCAATTATTTGTTGAAACGAGGGGGGGGGTTTGGGGAGGGGGGGGTAAGAAAAACAACAAAGGTTGAAGAGAAAGTCACTCACCCATAGAGGTGCTGTGGAGAGGCCTCCGGCGGGGGTTATTGCTAGAATACTGGTAGTACTGGGAGCCAGGCTTAGTGGGGGAGAGCGCTCCTGGGTTGCCAATATCCATGTCACCTCCGAGGAGACTTTGCTAAAAGATTAAAAATATATACGTGTGTGCGCGGGCATGTTCGAGCCGACTTTCCTCATCATTAGCTATTTCTCGTTCCTAAAAATAACCCGCCAGCAAAGAAACCTTCCTTTGAGCGAGCGAAGCGCGCCGACGGGGACCTGCCAAATCTTTAAAGGAGACATGACAAACATTTCCAGGGGAGCATCTCTCTTGTTGGTTGTTGGTTGTTTTTTTTTTGCCTCGACTCGGGGAGAAGGCAAAGTTAATCCCTTCCAAATACCGTCACTGACGTTTGGGAGGGGGACTTCTCTCGCCTACTTACGCGAACGGTGCTTTAAAAAAACTTTGGGAGCTGGGTTACCGTAGCCGAAGGTAACCGGGAGCCTCCTTCGCCGCAGACAAGGGAGCGAAGGGCAGGGATTTAAGGATAATAAAACTTCCAGAGAACCCCCCTCCCGCTGTTGACAGCGCGGTCGGCTCGGCAGCCCGCGTGGAACGGCTTCATTGTCTATCCCTACGTGGGGAACGAAAACCGGCGAGCCGCACGCACGCACCGCGCCGGTAAAAGGTGCGAGCAAAACGCCGCGTTCTTAATATTTTTCGCAACGCTATCGGAGGGAGGGGGAAGGAAAGGAAAAAAAAAGCACCTCGGAGAGCCCCGAACAATTAAGGCTATTGTACGGCGGCGGCGGCGGCGCAGGACTCTCAGTATACCCATTTTACGCCTGCACCGTGAACTAACCAGCCGCATCCCGGCAAAGGCAACATTTTCTCGGTCGCGGCTTCCACGGACTGGCTCGAGACACGACCTGAGAGAAATGACCGGTCTTTAAAGCGGCCCCGGAGCCCGAGTAATCTTCTATTTGGCTCTAAACTCCGCCGCAACTTACCCATAATATATAAATCCCCTGATTATACTCTGCATTGAACACATTGTTCTTTTAATTATTCTGATACGCAATAAAGCAGGTGTAGGTGCCGCCGTCGATATTAAGCGCGAATTTAGCGGCTAATAAAGAAATTTTAAAATTAAGCACCAAAAACCTAACTTTATCGTTACTTGTAATCAACTTTTACTGACTGAACTAATTACTGTACTTGATAAAGTACAGAATGTGTTTTCCCTAATCTAAATTCTAATCACCATGTCACTCACAACAGACTTAGTAATGCTTCACTAACACACTATTCACATGCAAAATACTCTAAATAGGCCAATTATGACTCTGCCCCTGTTCCCTGGTTAACCCGCTGAGAACTGAAAAATTTCACAAGGCAGTCACCAACTAAAACAAAGGCTCCTTGTTTGAAATTAAGACAGTCTTTTTGATTCCTAAATAGCTCAACAAAGTGGCATGTCTTCTGCTGAAAGCAGTTGGTCAAATATGAGCCATGAGCTGGAAAATCCGAAATTAAAACATCCTTACTCCTGCACTATGCTCCTAAAAACATTTCGAGATAACTTTTGATTCGAGAAAACTATATTCCTCTCTTTTTTGTTGTTGTTGTTGCTGTTGTTGTTGTTGTCGTCGTCGGTTGACCTTTTTTCTTTTGGGTCGGGTTTTTTTTTTGGCTCGACGGGAACCCGCTGGCGAGGGACGACCCAACGGGGGGCTGGCACCCTCGGCTGGGTGCTCAGCACCACCGCCACCCCTCCCCAGACCCCGCCGAGGCCGGCGCCAGTCGGAAGGCGCTTTTTTTGCTAATATCTTGACGTTCAGCTAATGCCTAATATACACCTGCGATGACTCCGCTCCTTTTAATAAACAACACCTGCACCGGCAAAAAAAAAAAAAAAGAAAGGAAAAAAAAAAGGAAGAAACCAAGCCAGGGCTGGGAGCCTATTGCATAATGGCACAGAAATCCCGGCAGAAACCCCCCGGAAAAAAAGGGTTAGCGGCGTATTGTGCCTACCCCCCGGAAAAATAAACCTCATTTTCTTCGCCGCCGCGGAGCGTTTGGGAAGGAACCGGGCGCTAACCGCAGAAACTCTCTTCAGTCATATATTTTTATCACGTATACGTTTTAACATAAAGCCAGACCTGCTAAATCTGTGCATGGTTTATCCATATGTCGGCGAGTCTGAAAGACTTTGAGCCATCAGCTGTATCAGCTCCTCTCTCCCCAGCCTCCTAAGATTGCATTCGGCTTCACACACACAAAAAAATAAATGTATATACAAGCAAACTCTTTCAGCTTAAACAAGATTCGCTTTAGGAGCGGCAAACACGCACCCGCCCCGCGTTGTTTTTGTTTTTCCATCCAAACATCGCTCTCTAGAAAAAGATAGATGCAGAGGTTTCGACGGGGGGAAAAAAAAAACCAACGAACAAACCCCAAACTTGTGTTATTACATCAGGAACCCAGGGAGGATTCAAAGGCTTTTGTTCGGCCAGCCCTGCTCTTTGCCACCAGTTGCACTGGTTGATGCTGGTTCCTCTCGACCTAACAGGTACCTGTGGGAGCCAGGGTGCTGCTCAGCACCACCTACCTCAGGATCTCCGCCCGGGGCCACAGAACCCAGGGTTCTGCCCTGGGGTGCTGCCCTCGGCTCGCAATCGGGGTCCCTTGCCGTGGGGACACCCCCAGACCCGGCAGCAGCCCCTGGGGCCGCGCGGGCGCCTCGTTCGCTAGTCACAAACTAAAGCCGAGCAGCTGAGGAGCAGCTCTTTCTACCTTTCTAATTTTTAAAAGGCATCTCAAGAATTGTCAGGGGAATTGCCACAGCCTCGTTTCTTCGCTCTCGGAAAGAATAACCCCCCGAACGAGTCCCCCAAAGCTCCCTCCTTTGTCTGCCGCGGGACAGCGAGAAAGCGGCGGTGGGGACTTCACCCAGCGCACCCCGGGGAGGCGAAGCGAGATAAAAATATCGATGTCCTTCTTCCGAGATGCTTGTAAAAGGCACAATGGGCATTTATTACATGTCACGCTGCTAATGGCCTGCAACAAAGAGCGAGATAAAGCGTTTCCGAGCCCCAGCGCCATCGATTAGGCAGCCTTCGGAGCTGGCTCCTGCTCCAAACTCAATTATTCGCCATCGGAGTTAATATTTACCACTGAGGAATGAGCGAGGAGCTGAAAAGCCAAGCGTTGTTAGGTTTGTTAAACCCCGCTCCCGAGCCTCGGCCGGGCTTTAATGCACCGATTCGGTCCGTACAAGGGACAGGGGTTGGCAGCGGGACGTGGCGAAGCTCCGCCAAAATCCTGCAGGTATTATTCCTGCGCCCGCAGCCCCAGGCGTCCTGCGCTTTATTTATTCCCCAATAGCCAAATCTAACGATATATTGAATTTGCCAGGTGAACGGGAAGAGTTTGGGCGAAAAAACAATCACAGAAAGGGGGGGAAAAAAAAACCCAAGCAAGGGAGGAAAATCCATTTTCAGTTGTATCTCTGGTGCTCAGCTGCAGCGCTTCTGCTTCTCCCGCCGTCCTTTTGCTTTTCCGGCAATCTGGGGAAGAAAGTCCCCGGCTAAGTGAATCCTGCCTCCAAAATTTGAATAACTAGACAAAGAATTAAAGCTGGGCAGGGAGAAAATACGCACGTACCGCGACAGGGTAATGCCCAGATGGAGACGGTATTACCCCTCCTGGAAAAAACATTTTTCCATTGCAAAGCTGAAGTTTTGCTTGTCGAATGAAAACCCCGTGAATTCTCCCCAAATATTTGTTCCACACCTAATCGGTAGGAAATGCATTTAAAATATATTTCCTTTTTCCTTTGTTACCGAACCAGGTGAGATTAGAGTAGGGCAGAGCGCTGCATTTTACTAACAGAACATTGCTAATTCAGATTAAATCCTGTAATCCACAAGCCTCTGAAAACACCGAGCGGGGAAAAATACCCCTCAAAACCAGCCTATTTTATTTTATTTATTTTTTTCTTGGCTGACAACCTGGATATCTCTATTTTTTTCCCCGACATCTTCATGCTCGGGGAGCTGGGAGCCAGTATGAATCTGGGTACATGGATCTATTTTATACAACTCTACCAGCTAGCGTGTCCAAAATATATCGTTTTAAAAGCAATAAGCTTCACCTGTAGGATGAGAATTCAAGCGCTTTATCGAAAACACCGAGTCAGGCTCTTTTGCTCCATGTCGCTCCATGTCTAAACTAAAATGCCTTATATTTAGAATCATAGACTATTTAGAATTATAGACTGTTTAGAATCGTAGACTATTTCAAATCATAGAATATTTTGAATCATAAGACTATTTAGAATCATAGAATATTTGAGATCATAGAATATTTAGAATCATAGACTATTTAGAATCATAGAATATTTGAGATCGTAGAATATTTAGAATCATAGACTATTTAGAATCATAGAATATTTGAGATCGTAGAATATTTAGAATCATAGACTATTTAGAATCATAGACTATGTCAAATCATAGCGTATTTCAAATCATAGAATATTTAGAATCATAGACTCATAGAATCTTCTAGGTTGGAAAAGACCTTTGAGATCATTGAGTCCAGCCATGAATCCTACCCTAGATGTCCACTGCTAAACTGCGTCCCCGTGTTTTATTCTGAGCAAAAAAGGTAACGCACCCTATGTACTGGCATTAGTGTGACTATGGTTTTGACAGGATTATCGAAATGGAATCACAGAATTATTGAGGCTGGGAAAAAACCTCCGAGATCATCGAGTCCAGCCTATGCGACAAAACCAAAACCAAACAAAAAACTAGCTACGAGGATGATAACGCTGGATACTCAAAGCCCAAATCATCTAATTATTACAGAAAATCCTCATTGCACCCTTGAAAACCCCCCTGTAACGCTCTTAATGTTGTTATGCACTAACTTTAGAGCATCCTAAGCTCCTCTTGGGTGTTAGCTTCATCCTTCTTATCTTCCTCCAGGTCCTAAGATTGACATCGATAGTTTTCCTCAATAAACTGGAAAGCTCAAAGCCTGTTGGCTTGTATCAGAGAGGTTGTGGTCCCACACCCCCTGCACCTCCTGGGGGACCTGGGGCTCCAGCTCTGCAGGGCACCCACCCACCAAGAGCTGCCCAGCAACTCAATTACGCCTTTTTTTCCAGAAAAAAAAGATCAGAAAGGCAGGTGCAGGGTGACCCTTCCTCCACACCACGGCGTGCGCGTACCCAACGCGAGAATTTGCGGTGCTGGACCTCAACGTGCTCGGTAGCAACAGATGTTCTCCTGCTCTTCTCCTATTGTTCCTAAACCATCTCTGTTGCACTTCCCGACATCTCGTTCCTGGCGGATCTGCAAACAAAGCAAGGCGAATTTGCCGAAATCCCAGCTAATTTCTGCTGAAACAGATCAACAGGAGGGGATTTTTTTAATTATTTTTTTTCCTTTCAGGATTTTTTTTTAAAATCCATCAAATTTCTAAGCGCGCCTGTCCTGTTTCCCTCTGATGAAATCAAATCCCAGGACGCCGGAGGCTGTCGCCTCATCCAGATTTCCAGGCTCTAGCCTCAAGTTTCTGAATTTTCACTGAAGTCAAGTTAACGAAGTCACGCCGCGTCCGCATCTGAATCATTTCTGGGTTATTTCCTTCTGTGATTTCAATCCCCTGCTTTTAATCGAATTAGGAAACGAAATTTCCACTTCTCATGTGACTATCAGGGCATCTGTTCGGAATCTGCCTGATTCCGACAAATACTCCTTTGCTTCGGCTCTTGGAAATTTGGCAGCTCTCTGGAATATCTTGTGTCGTTGACGTCCAGCCTTGCCCTCTAACGCCGAGCGTAAATCGCAGCCCACTGACGGCAAACACACAGGAACTATTTCCCCGACTGTGTTTTCAAGGTACCGTTGTCCTTTTCTTACTCAATCAAAAATTAATTTGCAGAAAAATTGCGGGTTTCGGACAACGAACGAATTTCTCGTGTAGGTTCCATTTCTCGCCGAGATTTTTTTGTCTCCCCCCTCAACGCTCACGTGTGCGAAGTGACCAAAATTGGAATATCTTTACTTGATTTTCCCTAACTGGTGGCAAATAACCTTTCGCTTTGTTTCTTCTGCCTTCCAGGGCAGCCCCCTCCGATCGCTGTGCGCAGCGCTCGCAGAATCGCAGAATTAACAAGGTTGGAGAAGACCGCAGAGATCATCAAGTCCAACCTGTAACCTACTACCTAACCTATCACCAACCTGTTACCCAAGATCATCTCATCACCTCATCATCTAAATCAAAAGTTCAGCACTTTCCTTTTGACTTTGACCTTTTCCATTAAAAAACACTTGCAGGTATTATCGAATAATTTCGAGTTCAACCAACACCTGTGCATTAATGTCATCGGTATTAGTTCGCCCCTTTTTTTATTATTATTTTTTCATTTTTCTCACTCTCTCTTCCTCTGCGGAATTTAAAATTGCTCTTTAAGTTGAAACCTTGCTGGAGTCGCCTTCCCCAGCCGGGCTTTTTGAGCGCTCAGTGTGGTATCGGCACGACGCCGGCGACTTCCAAAGTTCCCTCGCTGCTTTCGTGGCCACGGACGCCCTTCAGCGTGGCCGAGGTTCCACCATCTCTGGCCACCAAGGATTTCGAATCACTCCCCGTGGCCGCGGTTCCACCACCTCTGGCCACCAAGGATTTCAAATCGCTCCCTGGGCTCCTCTTCCTCATCTACTCGAGGTGAGCCGGAGAAAAAAGCCCTTTGGAACCTCTCACCTAATTTCCTCCGCGTTTCCTGGCGACGTTCGCTCGCTTCTCCCCAGCCCTTCGCTCGCTGCTAGGCACGATGGCTCCGATGATGCTGCCGCCGCTTGATTATCGCTAAAGGTTAGTTCCTTGTTTGCATTAACGAGCCCCATCTTTCACATTTACGGGGAACGATCTCGGCGCCGCCTTTGCTGTTTTTCTACAGCTTTAGGAGAAGGCAAATATTTCAATTCCTCGCGCGCGGGGAGGACGTGCCGCAGACGAACGAGAACTTCCAAGGGAAGAACGGACTTTCTCCTCCACGGAGGAGTTCTGCAAAACGCGCTCTTCGCTCTGGTTTTGAGTTTCTCCTGGATAATTTACACCAGAATCCTCGGAGCTGGAAATCCCTCCTTTACTACAGCTCCAAAGAAAACCCCGGTGCTTTCACAGCTGCAAAGACCAGCGAAACACAGAGTTCGACGTGTTTAGAGTCACGGGTAACGTCTACAGAGGGATGGACAAACACATACGTGAAATGGGGTGTCCCCAACTTTTCCGGATGCCAATATCCCATCAGCTGGTCCCGCGCTCGCTCGGAGAAGGTCGTTCGATCCGCTTTGATATCCACCTTTCCGAGTATAGCTTTCATTTACTGAGCCGGGTGATTTTAGCGTTTAAAAACACGTTGAAATACAGGTAATGCTCCTGTAAATATGTCCCGGTGAAGAACGAGTGGAGAAAGGGGAAAGCCCTCCTCGTGGGGAGCAGTGTAGGAGGATGGGATGGTGAACGTGCCACCACGTTCACCCACGAAGCGCCTCAAAAAACCCCGTAAAACAGAATCACAGAATTATCGAGGCTGGAAAAGACCTCTGAGACCATCGAGTCCAGCCTAGGACCTAACACCACCACAAACCCAACCAAGCTGCTGGTTTTCTTACTGCCCAAGAGGGGCTGGCAGTTGGTGAGGGTGGCTGGGGAAGATCGGAACAGTTTGGGTTGGAAGGGACCTTAAAGGTCGTCTAGTAGAAGAAGGGACCGAGACTTTGCTCAAAGCCCCGTGGTTTTACTGTCAGAAAGTTCCGCCGTGCTGCACAAGAGCTGGGCTGGGGTTTTAGCCCCGGTACTGCAGGTGGCCGAAGCTCCGCGAGATACCAGCTCCACCACCTGCAGCAGCTGATGCTGCTCCCCATGATTGCCAGAGAGGATTATCCCCCGTGCTCCGGCCTCTGCCGCGCCGGGATGGCCCCAGGACCATCCGGATTAACCACTGAGTGCAGCACCTCCAGCCCTGCTCTGCCAGCGGGAATCATCTCAGGTTGTTGTGAGGTTTGTAAGGGCCTCGCGTTAGAAAGAAACCTCTGGAGCCGGGAAGGTGAACCCCAGGGCCCTACCAGCACAAATTCACCCCAAAAGGAGCCGCTGTGGGTTAAACACCGCGGAAATCCAGAGCCGTGGCCCTCCAGAGCGCTCCCGACACCTGATAACAGCAGAAAGACTTTGTCAATCGAGAAAACGAGGCGAGCTTTGGGCACCCGCGGTTATTCAGTTTGCACAAAACCACGGAGCCGGTTTTGGCCGGAGGTGAAGATTACCCGAAGCACACGCGGGTAGAGGCGCTTTCCAAGGGAGGAGATTTGGGATGGAATGAAACAGGCCTGGGTTTAGCCCAGGATAAATCGGCTGAAGTCACCGGGGGCCCTCCTGGGTGGGAGCGAGGGAGGAAATTTGGCCCACGGACAGCAGCTGGATTTGGGGGGATTGCTGAAGAGTCATTGTCTGCGGTGGTTTTACACAGAGCCATCTACGGCAGCCACTGAACTCAGAAAAAAATAGATCCCTTTGTACCTAATCCACTCAAAAACGCCAGAGAAATAGGTATGGTGAGATGCTTCAGGCACGGGAAAGCGCGTGATAGCAGAACAGAGGGATGAACAACAATCAGATCTAGCCCGGTATTTGTCCAGATATATATTATATAGAATACAATATAATATAATACATATAATATAGACTATTCTACATGTTATAATATACATTATTCTTTATAATATTATATAGAAGATATATTATTCCCTATGATACAACATATAGAATATATATTATTCCATATAATACGGTATATAGAATATACACTATTCTATGTAATATATATCTGGACAAATACNTATATGTATATTATATATTATATATATTATATATTATATATACTATATAAAGTATATATTCTATAGAATACATACAGAATATATATATTCTATTACATAGAATATATAATATATGCAATAATGTACAATACTTATCGTACTTATATATATAATATATATTCTATAGAATAACCTATATATCACTCGATTACGAAACTCATCATTGCGAGTAACTCGCTGAATCCCCAAGCACGTGTCCCGGCCTCGCTGCCTCTCCCGACACGCCAGTATCTGCATTTCCACGCAGCAGCGAAGTTCAGAACATCTCCAAGTGCCCACTTCTTCCACCATCTCCAATCCTACACCATCTGGTCGGTATTAGCATCGCGGTCACTTCTGGGGAGGGGGGCGAAGGGAGATGGAGCGGAGACGGGGAGGATTTAACGACACGCAGAACTCAACGCCGCGAAGGAAACGACCGCTTCGGGATTGTTTTTCCCGGAGATTTCGCTGGCAAGAGCCGCTTGGTTGGGCTCTGCTTTTTTTTTTCCCCCCCGCTGGGCTGCGATGCAGCGAGGACGTCCGAGCGGCGCTCGCTTCCCGACGTTCCTCTCCGGCAAATTACTACAAGCCCTAAAAAAGAAAAGCCCCGCTGACCTAACAAGTCAATTATCATCGCTCGTCCCCGTGTAAGCGCTCGGCTACAAACGGCTTACAAGAAAAATCCTGGCGCAGGTTGGCTCGGCCGGGGTGAAATATCCTGACACGCCTCAGTCTTGAAAAGGTGTTTGGTGGCTGAATTCCCGTTTTTAATGATAGAATTATTGTTCTCCCTTTGAATGGGAGAACACAGGAAAGGCTTTGCGGGAGTTCAAATGCATGGGAAACGGCGCGGGGTTTTTTTCCCAAATTATGTTAGGAATATTTTTAACCAAAGAGAAGTCGCCGTAAAAACATCTGAGAGACCAAAGAAACTTCCTGTCCAAAAAAACCCCCAACAACCCCACGACAAAACCCCACGTTAAACGCTGTCACTGCTTCAGACGATGCTTTTTTTTTCTTTTCAGCTTCTTCCTATTCATCTGCCTGAAAGACAAATTAGCCGCCCCTGTTTTTAATGGAGAAGCAAAATTTTGTAGGGGGAAAAAAAT
>WEIS01044578.1:0-46482 GCA_013389965.1 Todus mexicanus
CCCCCCCCCCCACAGCTTGCAAGGATTGAATGAGTCTTGAAACTCTTGGCCAAAAATAAACCTAAAATAGGTGATTTGTAGATCAGGAAGGCAGTTTGTACCCCTTACTGCACAACCCCCATTTTCCAAGTCCCTGAAACCCCTAGGGCTGCATGGTCCCACTGGAGAGTGAAAAAGAGACACTGCATCTCACAACCTCAAATGCCAGCCGTGGCAAGGTCTCTGCCCCAGTGGTGGTTGGTGTCCAAACTCCCGCTGGTCTTCCCCATCCCACCCTGTGGCAGGGCAGCGCATTTCAGATGGGCCTGGCCGAGCAACCATCCCTATGAGCCGGCAGAGGGTGAGGAGCGGGCAATTTACAGCCATGGTTATTGAGTGGTGTGTGAGCCGTTTGTCACGCTGAGCCCTGGCACCTTGTTCTACCTGTGTTGTGCGTGTTTTATTGGTGTTGAGCAGAGGGAGGCCGGAGCAGAGGGGAGTCTGGGAGGAAAGGCACTCAAGTGAAAAATGAACCGAGCCAAATAGGATTGAGAAAGAGAGAGAGAGAGACATGCAGGGGAAGGGGGTGAAGGGGCCAGATTATAAAACACAAGACAAATGTCCTCACTGGCAGCAGGGTTGGGGAAAGAGAGAGAGGGAAGAAATGATGGGGGGGCAGGGGAGTTAAAGAAAGAGAGAATAGAGACACTGCCTTGTGGCCAGCACTATCCTAGTGGGATTGGGGATGCACATGTAGTCAGAAAAAATAATTCTCAGTTTAACAAAGCAAGAAGAAGGGGGTGGCAGTGGAGGAAAGCTACAGATCCAAATGGAAAGTGCCCCAGGGTGTCCAATCTGCTGGGTTTAAAAAAAAAAAAAAAAAAATGAAAATTTTTGCCTCATCCCCCCCCTTCCCCCACCGGGGAGCCAGCTCCTTCCCTGTCCGCTCAGCCGCCACCACCAAAAGGAGTAGGACTAGGGAGAGAGCAGAAGGTCTGTTTAGAATTTCACATCCCTTCCATCCTGCTCCCTCAGTGCTAAACTTTCAAGACAAAAATCATAAAACGAGGTGCTTTGTTGGTGAGGCAGATTCAGAGATCTTCCTGTTAGGAACAAGAAAGGGAAGAGAGAGACAGAGAGTGAGACAGAGAGATAGCTAGATGGAGGGCTGGCTTTGTGCTTGCAACAAGCCACTAAAGGTGCATTTTTAATTAAATTTATACAAAATGTGTCAGTTTTATCTCTATGTTTCAAACCTGACTCTTTTCTATCAAAGTAAAGTATTGATCTTCACTGCCCCGAAGCTACCTGACTGAATTAAACAGAATAAATAGAAGAAGGACTGAAAGGGCTTAGAAACAACTGCAGAGAGGCGAATGTTTAATGGCTCCACAGTCATTTGCTGCAATTAAAAAACAAAAACGTTTAGAGGGGCTGTTAACACCTTGAAGTCTGAAAATCCTCACTTCAAAAAAGCCCCAAAACAGCTTCCAGGCAAAACATTTTAATTGCCATAAATACTTCCAACCTCAGCCATCGCTGGTGCGTATGCACATTGTACAGATAGATAAACAGGTCCTTGGGCCCAACAGGACAGAACCCACTCAGCTGGTGAGATACAGGTCTGCTCTACACAGCACAGAGACACCTCCAGACAAGTAAAGGTGTGTATCCAGTATGACCCCGATACATATCTACTTTATGTAAACAAAACTCCCCATTTATCAGAGAAGCTAAGGATGGACATTTTAGACCCACACACATATTCCAGGTCCGCTTGCCTAATGTGATGTTCCCTACATCAAACTTTATTCTCCAAACTGGCCATACTCAATTGCATGGCATGAAAGTCAGAGGCATCTTACAAAATTCTCTGTGCCTGTCTTATGTCGCTAGAAGCCATCGTAGACTTTGCACTGCAACAGGTCCCACTCAATTATGAACTAAGTGTGTTGGGGCTGGGGTGTCCTGTGACAAGAGCCTACAGCCACTGGGGCAGACAGGGCCAACAATTTCATTAAAGGCTCTTGACCATCATATGACTTAAAAAACCCTCAAACAACAAAAACAAAAAACAAAAACCCCAAACGCATTTGCTTGGTTAATCTTAAGGCAATGTGCTACTCTGTGACTTACCAAAGCCTTTCTGAGTGGCCTGTGCATCTCTCAGCACGCAGAATTCCCATCCCTGCTTTGGGGTTCTCCTCTGCTGAGCCCAGTGGAAGAGCTTGATTTTGGGGACTCTGTAGAGAGAGACATCAGCAGGCAGAAGAGCCCTATCAGCCTCAGATTTCCAGAGTTTGGACTGGAAAATAGTTCAGCACATTCACAACTCATCCCTTTCCCTGTGTATTTCGGGGACAAGGGGAGCAGGTTGATGATAGGAATCTGGTTTTGTAGGAGATGATCACAGCTTCCTATCTCAGCAGGGGTCCTCCTAGGTGGGCAGTGTGCTGTGCGGTTCCTGGGGAAGGTGTTTTGTACAGAGACTATAAAGTTTTACTTCATGTTTTTGAAAATATAGGAGGAAGTCTATAGCCTGAAAAAAGCTTTTTGTTGAAAATCAAAATAAACAAATATACTGGCCTTGTGCATTATTTCAGTTACTGAAGTAATGTGGCTGCAGCACAGGATGGATGCTTGGAGGGGTTGGATTCTGTTCCTAGCTGTGTCATAGTCTCACTGTGGGACTCTGGAGAAGTTGCATTATCAGCCCATGACTCTGGTTCCTGTGTATGAAACGAAGAGCATCCAGTTCCCTTCACACAAGGACAGGCAGTCTTAAGTCTTGGGCACCGTGGGTATCTCTATGAGACATAGAGCAATACAGAGGGGCAATACCAGAGATGGCTTTAAAAGAGCTAGCTCAGATTCCTGAAGAAGAGGAGCAACAACACTCAGCTAGGCAGCCTCTCATCCCTCTGCGTTAGATGGAGTTTGCTATCTGGACTAGCTTTGAGTGAGCTCAGGCATAGCTACAACAGCCTGAAATATTATCACCCATTTCTTTAGCAGGTTGATTCACCAAGCCATGCAGCTATCTGTACACATAACCCTGCAGGCCACGGGGAGCCACAAGCTTAACTCCAGCTTGGCATTAAAGCTTGAAGCACTGAGAAGGTAGCTTGACTTGGACCAAATTCTTTGGCACTTTCCCAAGGCACTTTTCTGGCTTTGTGGGTAGTTCTGCTGATCAGGGTAATGATCAAAGCAAGACTTCAGCCTATCACACAGATTGCAAGTCCATCTTTTTTGGCTGATTCAAAATGTCCCAAAAGACCAAAAACAGTGTCCCTTATCATTTCAGGGCCAAAAACCATCCTGAGAATTTTCCTTACTTGGATCTGAAGGGGGGATGATTTTTGCTGAAGGAGCAGGGTCAGATAATAAAAGCTCTGACCGGTTATTAGTGCGTCAGTTCAGGCAAGTGAACTCTGCATTTTCTCATCTTTCAAACATTTTGTTCAACATTAAGTAATGATGAAAAGATTTTCTATGAGCAGCAGGACATTTCACATGGAAGCAAGAGCATGAATGTCATCATGCACAATTCTTGCCCGTGACTGTAACAGAACCACGTTTTTAAAGGATCTGCTAAGCCATGCACGTGGGTTTGTATTGTGGCAGCTTCCTCACCAACATCTGAACTGCAGGCTAACCTTCCTCCCAGTCAGCTAAAGTGCTCCAAAGCAACAGAGGCACAGGGACAGAAGCCACCGTGGCTCTGCTTGACAGGATTTCAGAGCTACACTCTCGCTTGAGCATCAGGAAGTTCTGCCCTATACCCTTCCTGGGCCCGCAGCCTCTCAGGGGTGAAACAGCCCTACAAATCTTAGCCAGTTGCCATATTCTGTAGCAGAGGATACATACGCATTCAGTCAACGCTGCAACTTGTGCATCTGAAATGAACCATTGGGGAACCAAAGAATATGCATTTTTAGTGCTAAGGTTGAATACTCCTGCTGCTTACGGCCAAGCTCCTGCTGCTGCACTTCAGAGCGTTTTGCTTTGTTACGGACCTCTGATTAACACTTTCTAAGCATTTCAGCCCACACTCCAGTCACTTTACAGATTGCAATGAATGCAGATTTGAGTTTATGGGTTCATAAAAGTATGAATTAGCACAACAATTTTCTCTCAGCCTATTTGCACAGCCCTTCCTTGAGTGACCTGTCCCTTCAGACAACACAAATATTTCAGCTCAAGTGAAATGCCCAACAAGGCATTTTTAAGAGACTAGAACAAGATCTGTGGCCACAGGAAGAAATGCCTGTGGGAACACAAACCAGGAGCATCACTGTAAAGCCCAGCACTTGCATCTCTTGGCAACATCAGAAAGTGCTGAGAAGCAAAATCCTTTAGCCTCTGTAGGAACTGCAGCGGTCCCAGCAGCCCTGGCAGTGCCAGTTGTACAGGCTCTGAGCCTGGCTTTGCTATTACCACCCATACTAAGCAAAGAGGGGTGAGCAGACCTCCCCTGCCTGTCTTGCACTAGTGCCTCTCTCCTGTGGTACAGATGGAGCCGCAGTGCCCTGCAACCATACACTGGGTCAGACACAGAGACCCCAAGACACGCATCTCACAGCACCCCAATGCTGTGCTTCTCTGCACACTTTATCTCTTCCTTTCTCTACTCCGACATCCCGTATCTTCAGGCTGTGGAAAACACTGTCACTCAGTAATCTGCCCCTTTTCCTGCTCTCTGCGTATCACTGGCCTGATCAGTTCTATCTCTGCATGGAGGAGGGGCCGGCTGACCAAATGTCTTTAATTAAAAGAAAAAGGATCAGGTTTATTCCAGATAAGCAGGCAGGATTAAAATAGACAGAAAGAATAGACAAGGGGCAGCTGTCAGCACTCCAGCTGATCCAGCGTGATTATTAATAACGATAAGCAGAAGAGGGCTAATAAAAGGATAATGAAGTGGTCCTGAAAGTGACAGGAGATGGAGCCCGATAAGAGGGCCCGTGGCCCAGAGCTGCTCTGGCCCCAGCAAGGTCTGTGCACAGCAGCCTGCTGGGGCAAACTCAGGTAGCAGGGCACTAGGAAGAAAGGTTTCATCTCCGCGGAAACCATGGGAGACAGTTTAATGGGCTCAGAAATTCTTAATGTTCATGGCATGTGGCATTCATAACAATCGATCAGGATGCTTCCCAGGCTGTAGCCACAAGTACAGGTCATTCGCCCAGATAAAGCATGGCCCCATGAGGACTGGTCTCACCAGGGGAGCTGCTTGTGGATCCCTCATGGTGCTCCACAGTTGGGACCCTGTCTCAGCCCTCACTCAGCACTGCACAGTCCTAGCACAGCCTGGGATGCCACATTTTGAAATGGAGCACAAGCAGCAGAAGCTACTGAGGTGTGGGAACAGATGCTGTGAGAGCATAGAAGCAGAATGGGGGATCTCTGCCCTGTCTGGGGATCACTCACAGCTCTGGTCTCTCCTGGTTCTGTCAGCTCTCCAGGTCAGGAAAGCGTCCCACATCCCAGGCAGTTGTCCTGAAAGGTGGAAGGATGTGTCTGAAGAAAGAGCACTCAGTGGAGGGCTGGCTCTGGGCACCCTTTCCAAAGGGAAAGCTCACATGCAGAGCACAGAGTACATGCAAAGGCTGCTGCAGCCTGGAAACTACATAGTGCACCCACCTGTACTACTGGCTAGATGCAACTCCTGGGCATAGGGTGAGTCAGTCAAAGGGAAATTAGGTGTGGAACGTTCTAACCCAGGAGCCATGAAACAAAGAATGAAATCCCACCTAAGACCAAATACAACCTCTATTCTGTCTGTCACAGAGAGGAGCAAATCATCTGTAGAGATGCAGTGGGAAAGAAGGAAGAGGTAGACTGAGTGAGCCATGGAACAAGTCAGATGGGTGGCGAGGGGAGGACTTGGTCAGGGAATGCTGTGGGAAGAATTAAGGCTGTTTGGGACAAACTGCATTAGTTTCCCTTCAAATTTGTCTCTTTCCTATCCAAGCACCCCCTTCTCCCTCCCAAGTCTAAAGCATGTCTCCTTCTTCAGCAGGGAGGAAACTCTGGCCAGGGACTGACGTGCCACCCAGGCCAGCAGGCAGGCAGGCTGTTGTGTGTGCACTTGGCTGGAGCAGCCCTGGAGTGGCCAAATCATCCCATGCTCAGCTATGGGCAAGCGGCAAACAAGGCCAAGAGAGGAGCGGGGAATACGGGCTCTGGCTCATGCTGCCTGGAGCTGCGCTCCCGCCACTCCGGGTCACCGCGGCAGATGCTGTGAGCATATGCCATGAATTAATTCCACTTTCCCTGAGACACTCCGTCGAGAGGAACAGTGGTGCCTTTCCAACTTATTAACATAGGAGCTCCCCCCCACCTCCCATCACTTTGTCACACTTAATAAAACAGCCAGCCAGAGTCCCTCTAAGAGGCTCCTGGCTGGCAGGAAGGCTTTTTAATGGGAAGTTGCTGGGTCTAGCTTGTTTTTCAGTTTCTATTTTCTACATTTTTTCCAGTGCTGTATATGCTGTCTCTGCCCTAATATCCCCCCAAACTGTATGCTAGTGAAAAGTCTCCACCAACAAAGGTGTCCCTGCCCATGGCACAGGGACTGAAACCAGATGACCTCTAAGGTCTCTTCCAACCCAAACCATTCTACGATTCCATAGAAGTCTATAATCCACCAAGAAAGCCTATAAATATTGAATCTATTATCATAAGCAAAACCATAGACTTCTAATTCCACTACTTTTCCTTTGCATGCTCTTTCCATGGGTCTTTTCAGAATTGCAGGTTCCCAAGGCAGCTTTGTCAGAGCCAATACACACTGGTTCATCACCACAAGCCAAGAGCTGGCCTGGGCATGCAAAAGTACCTCATTGTTTCTTTTTAGCAAGGAGAGTAACAGGAGCAGGTTCTCTTCTGACAGCACCAAGACCTGAGAGAGGAGAAGCAGCATGTCTCAGTCACCTTCCCAGCACTGCAAGCAAAACATGACTGTGGAAAGAAGGTGGGTAGGAACAGCTTGCTGGAGGAAGAGCAGGAGCTAGACACTCACCTTCCCTCCTCCAGCTGGGGATGGAATTGAAAAGACATGGAAACAAGTCTCAGTCTATTAAGTTTATTGAAGGAAATTAAAGAGACAACTTGATCACGGTGCACATAAATATTGAAGTAAGGATCTCATAGCCTGGCTTAACTGGGAAGGTGAAAGCATAAGCAGACTCAAGGAACAGAAGATGAAACTCAAAATCTGAGTCAAGAAATAAAGCAGATTTTGAAACACAAGGGCAATTATCTACTAAAAAAAAAAAAAAAAAAAAAAAGACCGGAAGACTTACAAATATACTGTCTGCCTTTCTAAAAGGAAGGCAAAGCCCAGTCACATCTCACTGGACTCTGCCATGACCTGTCTTATAGCAGATCAGACTAAATGATCAAAGCCACCTCTTCCTGCCTTAAAATAGATGAGGCTGTGATTTTTTTTTCAAGCCCTTCTCTCAAACTCTGCCTGGCTATTTGATGGCTGACACACACTGGCCTTCCACCCCAGAGCATTTGCATCCAGGGCTTCAGGCCAGAGGAGGGTAGACAACAGCACCCAGCCCTGAGCACAGTCCTCTGGGAGATTTTATGCAGCTTTAGAGCAGCTCCTCCAGCATAACATGACCACAGCTCATCAGAAGAGGCCTCATCCAGCTCCTACCATGCTTTTCTTGTGCTCTGTTCTCTTCTGGCTCTCCATCAGCACCTGCTCTGGCCTCACTCCCCTCCAAATTCTACGCACACTGTTCTCAAATCGTTCAACCTCCTTGCTCGTCTTGCCCCTATGCTGCCATTCTCACAACCCCTGCTCTTGCCCCTGGCCCCCTCCTCCCTACATCCTGCCTCGAATGGCCCTCCCCAAGCCCTCCCCCCTTCCTACCTCTCATTGTCTCCAGGGGACCTCTGGGGTTCAATGCCCCTCCTACTCTTGTTTTAAGGGGTGCTTTCCTCTTCCTCTTGACTCCTGAAATGCCCCTGTGGCCTCTGAGGGGTTGAGCCCAGCTCCACTTCTTATTGCACCCTGCTGGGACAGCAGCAAGAATGGAGTGTGCTGCCCACCCAGGATGATTGGAGCAGCAGAAGATGGCAGAAGATGGCTCCACAAGCCTTCCTGGAGACAGCCCAGGATTGCTGGTGCAGCGCATAGCTGCTAGAGGAGCAATAGTCCTAACCACTGCTTAGTGTTCCACAAGGCCAGCCATGCCACCTCCCAAGATCCTAAAGAAAATGCAAGACATAATATGTCACATATCACAGACCATACCTCAGGTTGGGCAGCCAGAGATGCAGGATTCGTAGTCCACCCGCTCTTGTGCCTTGGGCCTGGGCATCTTCAGCTTTCGTGCCCATTGAAAACAGGTTGATTTCTACTGGGCAATTGTGTGGGTTTATAAAGTGACCCAAAAGTGCAAGGACTCCTATGCTTTGCAACAGTGAACAAAGGAAGAAAAGTGGGCTCACCTCTCAGCCTTCCTTTCTCTCTGTGCTCGTGCTGTTTTCCTGCCCTCATCCCCAACAAACCGGAAGCAAGTGCAGCATCATAGTAGGAAGACAAGTTACTTCACCAGTAGGGACATGCTGCAGAGACCCAAGTTTCAGTGGGGGTACTGGCAGTCTGCTTTGGGCTGCTTCTGCAATAACCAGAGGTTGTCCTCTCATTCTTAGGGCACAGAAAGTTAGGTCAGCTTCATGCTTCACAGAGGTTAGGATTTGACTGGAAGCAGATACCACTGAATAAAATGATACAAGGAAAGCAGCTTATAGGAGCAGTGAGGATTAGAGCCTCAAATCAAGTAGAAGGGAGAGAACCCACAGTCAGTGGTCCTACAGTTTGCAGCTGAGAGGAGAGTGAGTGCCTCTGTGATCTTTGAAGGATAAACTGAGCAAATGCCATGTCCCAACCCATCCCCCCTCCGACACTGGGACCCAATTGCTTCTCTCTTGTTGGGAGAACAGTTTCAACTCTGATCTGAAATTTTAGAGAGTACTGCATTCACAGTTAGTTATTTGACCTGTACTGCTGTGAGCATAGGAGTGAGAATGCAGCGCTCTATTAGACCAACCAAGCCAGCTAAGAAAAGCAGCACAGCAAGCCTTCCTCCTCGCACCTGCACTGCCCCCCCAGAAGTATATAGCAAGATTCTCCAATGGGACAAGGCTTTGAAGGACATTGGCTTAGAAGTAATGTTACTGTTTCCTGCAAATTATGACCATGGTTCTATGGGGACAATGCATTAAAAGCTACATGGATTTTTCTTTAGATGATGATAAGAGTGGGTTACTTGCTTCCAAGAAGGCACCCACCAGGGAGTTACCTTGTTTCAGAGCAGCAGGCTCCATTCTCATTCTTCCACATTCATGGAATAAACAGTATTTTCTTTGCAAAATACCTATTGCCTGAAGCTATCTCTGCTCAGGCTGTGATCTCATCTGATTGCAAAAGCTAAGCGGGGTTAGACCTGGTCAGAATTTAGCTGGGAAATCTCAAGAGAAAAGAAGACGTGCTGTAAGTGGTGTTAGCAGCTCACTAGGTGATGCTGCTTTCTCCCAGTCAATACAGAGGTAATGTTCCAGGAGAGAGGTCAAACAAACAGCAGGGGATGGCTGGATAACTGCTAACTTGTGGCATCTGTGAGGAAGATGATAATCTTGATGTCTTAGGCAAATAAATCATATCAGCCTAAGCTTCTCTTGTAGCCATCGCTTACTCGATTGTAAGATGGTCCACTCCAGAGGCTGCATTTTCATAGAGGAAAGATCAACCATTGCAGTTGTCTATAAAGGTGCTAGTGAGGTGGAAGTGACTGTTTGTAAGTAAACATTTTATTGCGCTTAGAATTCTTATCCCTTTTGAAAACAAAGATTCTTATTACAGAATACCCAAAACTTCTCCTGAGCCAGTTTTCCTATGAAGCGACATCCTATTTATTTTCATGTATCTGAAATAAATTCTCAAATACAAACAAGTGAATAGAAAATTAAAGCGCTAAACTATTTACAAGATACGCATGTATGAGATGTCTGGGCTGCCAGTGCTCTAGGGCACAATGAGGTGGTCCTCCCTCTCAGACTGTCCTAGGTCCCACTCAGTCGCTAGTTCTGAAGATACCTCTGTGAAGAGATGGTTCCAATCCCAGCCCACATCATCCTACCAAGACAAAAAAAGACAAACATTCTGAAACATGACTGGTGACACCAAAGGTCTCTGTAACGATGCCAAATATTCAAGATGAACAGCAAAGAGAGAAACTAAATGGCAACTGCCCTGGCCAGGGAAGTCCCAGATTCAGTTGGCTAGAACAGGAATCCTTGCCAGAATGAAATGTGAATCGCTGCCACAATTTAAATATGTTGACAGAATTATTCATGTTCCAAATATGTGTAGAGGACAGATTTTTTATACTTGTTCATCTTAGATACTCTCAAGCAGGCCATAAAGAGGAGCCATAAAAACCTTCTACCCCTCCGAACTTCTGCTGTCACATCTGCAATTCTGAGCCACAGAAATCCTTTGCTGCAAGTCCTGAGCCCCTGCCTGCCCAGTTGTATTGACACTGTTCTGTCCTACTTTAAAATGTCCCTTTGCCCAAACCCCAAGTGTTTTCTGCCTTTGTCCCTCTGTACGACCCTGTAGAACCACCTAGAGCTCATGGTGGCTACCAAAAGACAATACACAACAGAGCACTGTTTCTGCAGGAATCTGTGACAGTGCTAGACTCTTCACATTTTCCTTACTAGCTCTTTCCTACTGATGGGGGCCATAATCTCACACAGAGAAAGCCCTATATATCTTTAAAATAATCTGCTGAGGAAACCAAACCTCCATCACCTTAGACAAGCTCCTCCTCACCTCTCTCCTCCACCCCAAGGACAATGGCTTAATTTCCAAGTACAGTCTGAGCCACATAAGAAGCTTTTGCCTTGATGGTGTTCTCACAAAAGAAAGACGCACCTCTCGTAGTTCATGCTCTGGAGCCAAAACTTTGGTGAGAAGCTTCAGGTCAACCTCTCCATCCTACGAACAGATACACAGTATCACAGTCTTACAGATAGTGAGAAAGTGGACATCATTTCACCAGGTAGGTCTTGCTAGAGATAAACACATTTGCCCCATAAAGGATATATACTTTGTCCAGGACAACAGCAGGAGCATACTCACACAGATACCATACTCACACTACAGACACAACCAAGCACAAAAGCCACACTGCATAGAGGAACAGACTTGCAGGCAGACTGCATGCACTTTGTTTGGATGATAGGGGGTTTATGCAGCCAAGTATCATTGTGGAGCATGATGGGAGTATGGAAGGAGGAGTCACATCAGTCACCCCATAGCAACATCCACTTACCAGAGTCTGAAAGGCAGCATACTTCATTAGATCTTTGTCCAGGTCATGGTAAGTCATCACTCGGTTCACCTGCACACTGCAACCAGAAAGGGTCAAAGTACAAGCCTGGGTAAGTGTGGAAGCACATCCAAGGAGAAAAGTGGCACGACCATTAGTCTGGTGACACCTATCTCAAGTGTCCACATGGTCCAGGTGGACTCTTGCAATGGATGTCCCCAGACAGAAGCATATCTCATTCAGCAAATGAACAGTCATTAACAAATCTGTGAGCCAGGTTGTGCACGTGCATAAAAACAGGATGTGAAGCAACTATGGACTCCCTCAGAGAAGCCAGCATGCTGGAGAAAAAATCCACATACTAGCTGCAAGGGCCAGAAAGAAAACAGGAACACAGTGAACATTCCAACAACCCCAGCACCACAGCAAATCATGCTCTGAGAGCTCCACCATACATGCTACAGAATAGTAGGGATGGTGTGATTTCCATGCCTGAGCTGTGTCACAGCTATCAAATAGTTTCTTAAAACATAGCCTTCAAAGAGAAACACAGCATAGGGGAGGCAATACACTGTCATGCCACGCCTCCCTTTGCAGGTGATTCAACACTGTTGTAAAGAACTGTATTAATTAAATCACTGTTTGTGTTTGTCCATGAAAATCTTTGTCTTTTCTTCTGCAGGGAGATTATGGATACAGAACGAATATAGGGAATTATAAAAAAGAGAAAACAAAGACATGATCTCTGGTGAGAGACAAATTTTAAATTTACTACTATAGTGTGTCATTTATTTTTGTTAACAGCTATTTAATTACAATAACTACTCCATACTTGCGAGAAAGGCATCAGGCCCAACAGAGAGAAGCCATGTAAGTTTAAGATTAAACTCTCAAAATTTTTATTTTTTAAAACTTGCTGATCTCCCTTGAGCTAACCTCAAGACTACTCTGATAACACCTTCAAACAACAGGATTGTAGTTTGCAAACAGCTAGGCAATTAAGTAAGAAGGATGTCTTATGGAAGGCAGAGCAGCCTATGGCCATGCATAATTGAAGTGTGTGATCATGCATGTGTACGGGAGGCACTTGAGGTTATATGGGCAACCTTAAATCAAGCAGTTCCTCACTTCTGAAAGTTTGATTTTGCAATATCAAATATGTTACTCTAACATACATTTTTAATAGAGAGACAACACGCAGTAGTTGCTATCTGTGTGTAACAGGAAACAAGAAGTTTGCACTGTTCAGCTTGGAGACCTGCTGCCACAATGCACAGCGCCAAATCCTGCTGAATGGCACTGCTGCTGACATCCAGAGAGCATGAGATAAGGTGGAGTTTAATTTCACCAGCCATTTTGCACTGCTGCTAAAAGCCTCAATAGCACCTGGCAGTACCCTTACCTGGGGGGAGCTGCCACTTGCATGGCCAGATCTTCCTCCTGCACTTCTTCCAAGTCAGGGATCACAGGAATGTCTGCAACAAGAGAAAGCAGCTGCAGTAAGTGGATAGTGTTGTGCTGTCCCCCCTCACTAGAGCCAAAGGTTTCCTTGCTTCACACATAAGAAACAGCCTGTTTCTTATTAGAGAAAAATAGAGGAGAGTTATTTAGCAGTGAATGAAATTATACTGTTTAATGTTAAAACAAGGCAATAAATCTCTGAAGTTTGGGGTCAAAAGAAATCTTGCAAGACGAGCAGATTCGGGCCAGGTAGAACTCCACAGACAATGGACCATGCATTTGAACACACCCTTGAAGCTGAAAGAAGCCAGCTGCACTAAACCCCCACCACCTGCTTGCCATCATCCTAAGACTGGCAAGAATTTGCTTCTTATGAGATGTTATCATTTGCTCAGCTGCCAGTCACCTAGACTCGGATAGAAATGAAATATGGGGCAGAAACTGAGCGAAGTCATGTATAGCTACATGTTGAAGAAGCTGCTGGTGGGATCTCAGGGTGTGCAAAGGCCTGTGACCTTCCTGATAGCTGAGGAAGAAGTGCTGGTGGTCTACCAGGTCAACTGGATACAAAGACTAGGGAAGATGCATCTAGCTGTCATGCCATAAACATTTTTTTTGATTTCCACTGTGACCCTGGAATGGCTGATGTCTGGGGCACTGGTATTCCCAGCACAAAAACTATGGCTACTCCTCCCAGAAAGGATGCTAGAGATAAAAAAATGGAGGAGAGGAGGAAGAGCTGGGTGCACACTGAATCCTGCTGAAAGGAGCAAGGCTCTGAAAGCATTGCAAGCTTTTTCATTTGACTGAGTGCTGCAAACCATTAGAGAGCAAAAAAGGAAAGAGAAAGAGCAGGGAGAGTAACTGAAGGTACAAAGCAGGGACAAAGTACACCAGCACAGAGCTCCTTAAAGACACAAGGCCACAAAGGCTTTCCAGAGATCCTGAGTTCTCAGACCATGGAGAAGCTGATGGTTTGGCTCTGGGAAGAGGTTTCACTTGCACAGTGTGCGGGCAGAGCTGGCCCTTTTGGCTCTGGAATAAGCAGGCTGCTCCCTGCTCTGTCGGCAGCACAGCCACGCTACTGCTGGATGGCAGCTGGTGACTGAGCCTGGCTTTACCCAGTTCTGCAGCCCAGGCTGAGATGAATATTCAGGAGCCAGAGAGATGCTCCCATCTACGGCACTCGAGGCTCTGGGCAGGGTCTTTCGGAAAAACCCCTTGTCCAGCCGCCTGTCAGCTTCCCAGGCTGTGCGTCCCCCCAGCTCGCCAGTCGGCAGGGCAGGAGGCAGCCCTCACCCAGCTGGGGCAGGGCACGGGTCAGCCTGGGCCTTGGCGCCATAGCCATTTGGAGCTGGCCACACAGTGGGATTTCTCACTAATTGGCTGCCCAGTGGAAGGCTGAACCAGACAGGGACAGGGGCTGCTGCTAGAGCCTGACCACAGCAAAAGACAGTGACAGCTTGGCCAGCCTCAGAGCTCCGCCTTCTAGCTCCCTAGCCACCCAAGGTGCAGGTGCCTCCAACACACAGTAGACAAGTGCTATCCTGCTGGCTCTTCCATACAGGGGTTCCCAGCTCTCAGTAAAACTTGTAGCAAAATGCAATTATGGGACAAAAAGCATCTCCATGGGCAGATAAACTTGTGGAGGCAGCTGGTAAAGTCTGCTCAGTGATAATATGGGATAAAGGCTCTGCATATGAGCAACAAAGACCAAGGAAGTAACTAACTGGTGAGACTTGTCCAAGGGGTGGAATGAAGCACTGTGAAGAGGTGCCTCGGTTAGTCCAGGCAAACAAGCATGGGAATGAGAAACAGTCTAATCTTTCCTAAGTTAATTTATCCTTTTCAGCAGGAGTTTACAAATGTTGCTCAGCAAACAAAACTAAATGAAGAACTACCTGGGAACAGAGCTTCCCTCAGCCATGGAGCAGCACTCACTGGAACAGGAGAAGGTCAGATCCTTATCCTCTTTTGACACCAGAAATGTGGAAGGTGTTTGCAGCAAATTGAATTTCTTCACTCAGCGCTCATTTTGGCAGCTATTTCTGGTGACCTCTTCCCAGCTCCCTTTTGCTTTTGTTGATCTCTTTTTGCACTAGAAAAAACTGTAAACTTAGGGCCCAGATCAGCGACGTCCCTTCCATTTTGCAGATTCCTCAAGACTCCTACGTTTCCAGTGCTGATTTTATCTCATTGCCATTGAATTCCAGAGAGATTCCCCGAACCCTTGCAGAGAACTACTTCTACTCTGTACTAGCAAAATCCAGGCAATCACATAGAAATTCTTTCCAAAAAAAATTAAAGGCTCCAGTATCTTACAGACGCTTTGAAAATATTTCAGACAGAAGAGCTGGGAACGCTCTGGGGGCTCCTGCCAGCCCCTCCAACAAAGGCCAGTGCATGCTTGTTCTTACTGCAAAGTGCAGATGATTTGTCCATTTCTAGGCAGGAGCAATGCCCTTTAGGACTGTCAGAGACTGACAGGAAACAGAACAAAAATATCACAAATTATAAGAAAATATCAGCTCCCCAGGCTAACTGCTATCAGTGGCAAATCAGCCCTGAAATATTCGGGTCTTTATTTCACTTGTTACTCATAATTTCCTCTTCCCTCTGCCAGTTCCCACAATGTCACCTCTCCACAGTCCCTCTCCTTTCTCTCTCTGAGCAGTTTACAAAGTGTCTCAGTTCTCACTTTATCACCAAGGAGCCAACCTTTCCCCTCACTCAGTCTCCAGCGCCCTAATTGTCTTTGTTGCTCTTCTTAGGACTCCCATCTTTTTTTCCAGGAAGCTCTGGTAACACAGCCAAGTCACAGCACTATGTCAACTGCAGGGCGAGGAAGCACACGGGCTATTGTGCTGCCAGAGCGTAGGCATACGCTCTACTTTTAATATTCTCATTGACTGCAGTGAGGCTACTTACATACAACATTAGTACATCCAGAGATGTTCGCAAAACCGTGTCCTCTCAGTCTTGCACTGTAGCTTTTTCCAATAAAAAGGTTAAATGATGAACCCCCACTCTGTGTGCTTTTCTCTGTGACCCACATTTTCCCCTTCCTGTTCAGCATGGAGGCTTCTGATCATTTTCCATAGGGCTGTGGTTTTGGTGCAGAACTTCGACACATGCTCTACTGTCCAAGCTCTCATACCTGAATTCAGTGCTTATGTAGGTAAACCTTAGAAATGAGGGCACAACATACCTACATGCTAAGAAGGTGCCTGTACACAGAAGTTAACACCTTCAGAGATACCAGCTCCACACAAGGAGGTGAACATATGGCCTATGCACTACAGAAAGAAAAGGTTTTGCAGCTGAGAAGGAGGGGTAGCTTCAAAACCTGGAAAAAAAAGTTATTCTCTGCAGTCTAGCTACCAGTTGGAGGGGGAGAGATTGTGCATAATTCATCTGCATTTTGAAGGAGAGAGTAGCTTCCATATTGTCTTTAATATCAACCAATTTAAATCAAAACTATAGGCAAATCTCAGAAGCAATATGAAAATCTTACAGCTCCTGTTGTTTTTCTCCCCCTTTCACATCCTTTCCTGCAGACTTTGAAATCAGAACAAACTGATATGATACTAAGAAATATTAAAATAAAAGTTGAACAAATTGCTAAAAATATATTAAAAAGGGGAACAAACTGAGTACGAACCATCTTACCAAGTTTAGTCTTCCAGCTGGCCTCTGAACACTGTGCTGCAAGGTACTGTTACCTATGGCACCCCACTCAACAAGTCTCCCCCAAACAGAACTCCTCTAAATCTCCATTTCATATAGCAGGTAACATTCCCAGAGTGCTAAAAATGACACTCACTCTCCCCCTAAGATTAAGTATCTTTCTTTCATTTTAGGTGAAGGGAGGAGAGAATAGGTAGACATGTACATCAGGTAGTATTTTACAAGGAGAAGAACGGAGTATATGCAACAAAAGATGGAGGGGGAAGTAAAACCACAGTGCATTCAGTGACTTTAAAGAGGAATGGATGAGGCTTCTCTTTATGGCTCAAAATGACTGGGAACCAAGTAACACAAAGCCTTTCTCCATGGATTTCTCAGCCCATAAAGAAACAAGATATTGGCTTTAGAAAGTGCTCATGGTAGAGATGTGAAATGCTGAGTGAGCACCAAAAGCTACATGACGAATGCGAACTCCCCTCCATCTGATGATGGTGAACAAGAGAAAACAAAGAATGAAACCAAAACGAACATATGGAGGGGTAGTAGACACAAGTACCAAATGTTAGCTATCAGGGAAATTATAATATACTGCACCAAACTGATTTTCTTAGAACATCTACATCCCAGCACACAAGTATTTTTGTACTGAGCTAGGTCTTACAGTAAAAAGAGCTCCGTGGCTAAGTTACAGCAACACACCAATAGCATAAGACAAAAGTGTGTGGATGGTAGGAGGAAAAGATGAAAGGGAAGAACTGAGGGTAATCCATACTACATGCAGATAGCCAAAATACAAGCAAGGAACAGCAGCTTTTCAAGTCATAAAGAAAGGAAGACTTTATGTATTCATATTAGAGCATATACAGTTAGCATCACCTTTTTTACTTCTTAGCAAGTAACTTAGCAATAGCTGAGGAAGACAACCACAGGAAACAAGCAGGAAGTAGAAGGACCCGCACCACTTTAATACCCAGTTGTTCCTGTAAGTTGATGAGCTGCACTTCCCCTCCCAGGCAGAGCTGATTTTTGGTTTAATAGCAACATCTGCAGGCTGGGCCCCTTAAAATCCTGCAAGCTCACAGTCAGATCTGGTCCTAGCCCCAAAGAACTAAGTTCTCTGTTAGATACGAGACAGCTGATAAGTGGTGAAAGACAGAATCTGTTCAAGGTCAGGCAATAAATAAGTAGCAGAACTGGATCTTAGAAGTGATGTCCCAGGTCAGGCGTGCAGGTAGCAGTGTGGTTGCTACTTTGTCCCTGAGCTGCTTTAAGAGTCTCCCAAGCCAACACCCTGACATCCCAAAAAATTATTCCAAAAAAAGGTAGCTGGATTCACTTCCCCCAACTGGGTGAGCATTTCAAAAGCCAGTTGAGAATGCACACACTTGCAGTGGGGACCGTGTTGCCCTCTCTGTCCACACACCACCATTTCCAGAGAACGCAAACAGGATAGTGGCTTCTGGAGCTGGCAGTCCCCTGCCACTAAGCAGGCATAAGAATGAAACTAACTTTTGTTTAAGTTGCTTGCTCATAAAATGTAAAACTGAAATAATTACAATATCTCTGCTGCTGCAAAACTTTGTTTTACTGAATGCTGTTACCTTCCGCATCACGTTTGGGGAATTTTAAACAGGCAAATGGAAGAAGGTCTGATTGAAGATGAAGTTAAGTGAAAGAAATTGGTCTCATTTAGCACATGACAGGATTCATCTGTGTTCCCAAGTCCACTGAGGTAGCATCATGGGCGTTTCATATTCATGAGCTGCTGCGACACTATGTCCCCTCATTTACAAAGCACCGTGTTCAGCAAATTCTGTCCCTGTGGACACTCTGTGCATTTCATGGTCTTGTCAGAGAGACATCAAACACTTCAGTAACCAAATACCAGAAAATGGCTTTAATTAGCGCATCTCAGTGCAATAAATAATTTTTCTCTCTAAGTGGAAAAATGGAGAATTAAAAAAAGGAAAAGAAAAAAGTGGAAAGCAACAGGCAAAAAAAAATCTTCAAAAAAACATAAGGAACAAGGGACACAGACAGCTTCTGCTGAACACACAAACAAGCCTGAAGCCTCTTGGAAGCTTTCTCAGGAGAGCAGCAAGCAAACGGGGAGGATAAAGAACATTTCTTTGGATGCATGGACATTAATTTCATAGGGATGCCTTTTCCTGACTGAAATTGCCCTACTAGGAGGCCAATACAGAACAGTGTACCTGCCTGATCAGCCAGCAGGGAGATGAAAACAGCAAAGCGAAAAGAAAGCAGTAACACAGCTACTAGGGCACTGCCTTAAAAGCTGAGACAAGCAGAAGATAACCTGAGTCTCCCATGTCCCAAAGCACCTTTTTGAGAAGACAACGGTAAAGCACAACCTGATGGGAGAAGTCCCCCAGTGAGCGGGTGCCAGCAGATTCATAGGGTCTAGGGGAGGTCATGCAGTAGATTCAGTCCTAATGCTCCCGCCTTGCATTTAAAGATCATGCATTTGTCTTGCATCAGACAGATTAATTTTTTCTCCAGCTGCCAAGCTCTCATGATAGTGTCAGCTAGGTGGATGACTGCCTGGGAGGTCAGGTGGTCCATGAGACAGTTGCTTTGATAGTGTTGTGCTTTCACACACTGCTCGGTGTCGCGCAGCTTCTTCCTCACTTGAGAGCTTGCTAGGGACAGGCATCAGGCACATTTGGTAATTCCCAAGGGCTGCTACTGACACAAAACCTCCACCCAGTTTTAACCCCTGGGAAGTGTGAAGAGAGTTGGGCGCAGAACAGCCCTGTCAGATGACTTGCTGGGAGAGCTTCAACAGGCAGTAATCCATGGCCTGTACTGTGCAAGAAGAAAGAGCAGACACTGATGGCTTTGAAGATGACAAATCTCTTATTGCGTAGGTTTGTTCACCAGAAGCAGAAGACAGAAGAGACTGGAGGCCAGGCTCAGGACCTGGAGTCTACCATATTCGAGAAGTTATCAGCATTTAGAGTGGCAATATACGTCCTAGCCATACCAATAGACCCCTGACAGAGCACTGTACCTGCTCTCCTCTTCAGTAACATCTGTTTTCCTCTTTTCAAAGGCTGTTCCCTGATTCTTTGCAGTATTTCCCTACCGAAACAGACTCAGAAGGTGGTGGGACAGCAGATGAGAAGGCATGAGGTGCCCAGGGATGGTCTGGTGAACTCAGAAACACAAACCCCTCCTCAATAATGCTGGAGATGAGTGATTTTGCATTAGAGCATTACTCTGGTAGGGAAAGCGCTTCTCAGGATGTTCCTCTGGAAGTATGTTCGGGAGCAGGCATGTCTGATTCTATTTCATCCTCTTCATGTTACGCTTGAAAAACAAGACAAACTACATTTCTTTTATGCTAAATCCTTAGGTGTTTTTTTTTTCTTATATATATTTATTAAAAAAATGCCTCTTTGATCGGCAGCACCCATGACACTTCCACATCCAGCAACTCCTCAGAAGCCTCCCTCCCTCCACACAAGGCCACCGCTGCTGACAGCCAGCTGGGTTTGATCAGAGCCACTCACAATCGGATTTTCATAAGACAGATGAGGAATCTTACTGCTGCTCTCTCTCATATCAGATGAGAAACTGAGGGGGAGGGGAGACGGGTCCTGCGGGAACAACACTACAATCAAGGGCTACGCGGTTCTCTCTCTGTCCCTCCACTGCTGCAATTTTCAAAGGAGTTTGCCTCAGGCAGTTTTAAATGATGGTGTCTCAATTCTGTAATCATCTTTCAAGAGCTTTTTCTTAAAGGGTATTTTAGGTAAACCTAGTCCGTCAACTACACTTATGGACTCAGCAATCACAGACCCAATAAGACTGTGTATCTACCATACTGCAGAATTTAGTGATGGAAGACGCTTACCCAGAAGATCATTTTCAGTCCCAACAAGCTGTGTGTGCTCCCTTGCAGTTAAGCTGCCCATTGCCCCTTGGTCTGCTGTTTCAAATAGGACTTCAGACACATCCCTTGGGACATATTGTATGCTCCTTCCTAAGCGCTGTGCTGGTTAGGAGGGAGCTTTCCTTGAGCACCAGAGGCTCTAGATCACAATGCCAGCAGCCACTGGAGGAGTTCAAACTGGCCTAGACCAACAGGAAAACATCAGGTTGGGCTGAGTCTGCCCTTCACTGACCTTGCACAGAGGCTCGAGGTAGTGCATTACGGGACCGCTGTGGTGTGCTGACAGAGCCACACACAAAGTCACAATGCAGAAGCCCAAAAACTCAGCACTCACTGCCCATCTCTGCCCCAGGCCCCTCTCTTCAGCCCATTCACACCACTTCCCAAACACCGTGTTTTTCACTCCATCTCCATTTCACTGATGCTCAAAACTTTTCATCCATTTAACTCTCCCCAAACCACTCTACTACTGCCTCCTGAGCCTTTGAAGTACCCACCAGCCATATCCCTGACTGCCCCTGCAAATTCTCCCCTCTCTTACCCTCATGCTCAGCCAGTGCAGCAATCCTTGCAGCTCGTGGCCCCTGGAATCCACCAGCACTTGGTGCATTCCATAGAAACAGCAGCTCACCAGGGAAGAACTGGCAAACTTTAACAGGAATGGTAAAGCCAACAATAATCCAAAAGGCGCTCTATTCTCAGCTCTGTTTGGAGCAATTTCATCATTGGTGCACAAATGCATGCAGCTCAAGAGCTGTTTGATATTTTATGGCCAAGAACTCCATGTGCCAGATATCCTGTGTGGGCCGTCCCGTACCTGACAGACAGATACCACTCCCCAGAAGAATGTGCAGACCAGGCATATACCCACTTCCTCCTCTGTTGTGCACAGAGCCTAGACTCCCGTCCTGTTCAAATGGAAAGGAGCTGCTGGCACACACCAGAAGGGTAAGAAGTCCTTCTGGAGGTTTGACATTGTATATTGTACAGAGAGGTCTAATCATCAGCTCTGCTTCCTTGAGGAGGCTTTCCAGCAGGCAGGAAGGGGTTTTGCCTTGAGGGCACAGATCTAGTGACTGTCTCCTGGCACCTTTCCTCACCTGCAGGTCAGGTTTGGGCTGTCTGTGTAGCATAGTCAGGCTTTCATTTCAATCAGCTGTCTCATTCACACAGACTATCTGCTTTAAAATAACAAGCCGTTGTTTCTGCAGACAGAGAATCACACATCACATCCCAATCCTTCAAAAAAAGCCCTGTTCTAGGAGCCGTGCATCCCAGGGGTAACAGAGAGAAGTGGGAAAGGAACTTCTGAAGATGGAGCAATTGTCTAAGGGGGAAGGAGAGCTGGGAGTGAGATGACAACCTGAGCTAACAAGCCCCCCCCATAGGGGGGCTGCGGATTAAAACCCACGGGTGATGTAGTGAGGAAACAGGCATCTGGGAGAGTGCAACTCAGCAGTGCAGAACAGGAGGACAAGAAAAAAAACAATACAGAAACTTTTAGCCAAAAGGACAAAGCAGTTTGCTGGTGAGGGAAGGTGGGAATGCCAGCATTTCTTACTCCAACAGGAAACAGCCCTTTGTAGCTGCACACCAGAAAGAGACATGTGAGCAGAGTAAAGCCAAATTAAATACGAAACCAAAGTCAAAGCTGAGACTCTACTGCCCTGCTGGAGAAAGGAGCAAAGGGAGGGGAAAGCCCTTCAATGTGAGCTTGCTTGTTCTGTCTTCCCTCTCACCTCATGACAAAGAATAGTCTGCACTTGGGAGAAGCTTTTGGCTGCTACAGAAAAGGAAACAGCGCTGCATATAGCACCTTTTATATTCTACTGATAGTCTCACTTCTCCCATCTCATGCAGTTTCCGTGCCACACAGAGCTCAGTCACTGCTGCCCATTTCCCCTGTTGACATGGACAGAAAATTGAGCAATTACCCTTAAACTCCTTTCTTTCAGATTACCCAGATTGCTACATACACAGCATTAATTCCCCAATCGCCCCTGGCCAAAAGTGACTCAACTAGGCCCTGTCCTTTAGGAATTAAACACTTTTGTATTGCTTGTGAAGGTTTATTATTCCTCAAGCTGTGAGGCATTAAATCCTGCTAAAGCAGATTTCTCACTATGCAGAGGACGTGGGCCTCCCTGTGACACGGTTTAGCTGGACACACAACCACCTAGCCAAGGCGTGCTGTCCATGTGCTATGTCTGTGTGCTACCATGCACCAGTGTGCGTTCAGGAGAATGGGCACTAAGCTCACAGTGGGTGCTGTAGGAAATCCCAGTATCCATCAGCTAGACATTCCATAGCTGTTTCTGGAAGAAACACAGCACTTTTTCAAAACAGTCTTTCCAGCCTGGTGTTTTACAGGAGCAAATGGTGCTTTCAGTCAAGCACAAGTCTTTCCTCTCCTATAACTCAAAACTGGCTCCTCTTTAAATTGCCTCTCTAGTCCTGGACTACCCTCTATGAAGAACAAAGAGAGATTAGACAAAACAAATTCTCTGAGGTACTGCATCACTAATACTTCAACTGTTCTATTGTGCAGTATGGATGACTTGCACCTTTGCGGTTTCCCTGCACAACTGTAAGGAATGGACTAAACTAGTTCCATGCATATCCCTGTCTGGTCCACCCACTTACAATCTCTCACTTACTTCAGTCTTTCCACACGGCCTGAGAAGTGGTTGTTCTTTTTTCCTGAACTCCCTTGCAGTACTACAAACCCAAAAGTCCCCACTTGGCTGTACTACCTTCCCTTCATTCTCCATATGCCAGACTGGGCTCTCTCCAGGCCTTATGCTTTATTAACACTTTCTCCAATGGACTCCAAATTCCAAGGCTCTGGATGTTGGTGATGCATAAATGATCACAGCTGAGCACATTTCAAACACACAAGGATACATTTTTAAGGGCATACAGTTTTGTCCTTCATTCTTCTGTTCCGAAGGTTGGATGGCGGACAAACAATGTTAATGGAATGGTACAGCTCAGCTTTCTAATAGGTTACAGGAAGGCGATCCAACTGTATTGGTTGACAGCAGCAATCATTACGCAACTGCGCCTGTTCATATTAAGGTGTACAAGCTAACACATTATGCAGCACAAAATAACCGTGACCCATCCTTGGGGATTCCATGCACCAATGTCTTGATTTCGGTACGTTTAGAAGCTGAGCTGCGCTGTCACAATTAAGGACACAAGCCCAAGTGCAGTTCTGTGCAAAGGGAAGGCTGATACAGCTCAACTTATTGCACAGCCACAGCACGCTATTCCCTGCCTTATGCATCAGACAGTTATCTGTATCTCTCTGCTTATTCAAAAAAACTAATTTTACTCAGATTCTGGAGTTTGTTTATGTATCACTTTCCTTCACTGAAATTGCTGAGGCTACGTGGAACACCCCTCTCCCAGAATGGCTCACTTAATCTCCATGTAGAAACAGGACCATATGCACGCAATGCACTGATCCTTTCAGAGATTTTCCATATGCAAATTACATCCACAACTCAGTGTATTTGCACCAGGAACTGCCTGGGTGGGAACAATAATCACATTAATAGGATCTTTCTTCTAATGCATAATTTAATCCAACACTGAATTCTGGTTTGGAAACAATCCAAATTCAACTGTTAACCAGAAGTTAGGCACAGGTAAGTGAGTGAAGTGTATTAGGACTTGCTGTCTTCATACCACATTCTGCATCAATTCTATTCTGTATTTATAACTCAAGGTCTTGAAGCACTAAAAGTCACAGGCTGCAAACATGTGGCAAGCGTTTTTATGTCTGGTTAGCAAAGACAGTTATTGTAACCTGAATACAAGACCAAGGTTCAACAAGAAGGACGGTGTGTACGCAAACAGCCAAAGAGCTGTTCAGAACAGACTATCAGCCTCAGTGACATACGCTGAAATTTAAGAAGCTCAAGACACTTCCCAGGGAGGAAATTAAGTCTATTCTGAAGATGCCAATGCTATAAAGGTGCCACTTCTGGCAGTCACATGTTGCAATGCTTAATCTGTTTGGAAGACCCAAATAAGTCTTCATTTAATCTCATTAAACATACTGATGTCTGGTCCGTTGTGACTCCTGCTAATTCTTCTGATGCTTGGTGATATTTTACAGATGCAACTTTTTACACACTGTATAAAATCCTTAGCCCTTGACAACTCAGGTATCTCCTAGAGACTTTAATGAATTTCTGTGCTTCTCATAGTTCTTTAGTGCTCATCTTGAAATTCATACTGTGGATTTTTCCTGAGATTTGTCTTGAGTCATCCATCTTAGAAAAGCAGGTGATATACACTATAAAGAAAACTAGTGCTAAGTCAGGAGTCCAGCAGATTTCCCAGCAGCCTGCACACCACTGCCTATGTTTAGCTTATGATCTATGATCTATGATCTTGGGTTAGGGCAAGCAAATTTTTTAAACTAAGAATTCCCTCACAATAGAGACTACAGAAGAGCAGAGTGCTGGCATTTGTCCTGATGGGAACAAGACAATGATGTTTTCATAACACATAAGATAGGCTTTAAGTAGAACATACCATCACCTAAACTAGAAGACAGCAGAAATTTCTTTCCCTGCTCTTACCATTTTATTGCTCTTCTAGCTCTCTTTTTGCCCCAGCCCACTATTCTCCATGTGGCGTTAATCACAGAGAAAAGCACCTTCTTCCCAAAAGTGCTTTATCACTCTGTGCTCATGAAGAGCCAAAGTTAGACTACAGGTTCACTTCCTTACCCTCCTCTCCATCTCCTTTGATGTCTCTCCCTCATTTAGCAGCTGGGGAGACATAAGCAGCTCCCACATTTGTTTACTCTCAGAGTAGTTCATTTCTTTGCAACTTCTCTGCTCACTTTACCTGAGAACCCCTAGGCATACATGAAAGTGCTTCCTGCAGTCAAATAGGTGATACCTTACCTCCTCCATCATCTGATGCCTCCAGGCTCTGTTGTCTGAGACGATGGCTGCAGCAAAACACAAGGAAGGAAGAATTTCAACTGCAAACACAGAAAAGCATCTTGTTGTGTCCCTTTCGTCCCCACAAGCCTCATGGCCTGTCAAGAGAAAAGTTCCCAGGTACATTTAGCCTGCAGACTGACTTAGCAACAATCTCAGTTTAGAGTGCTTAAGCAAGATGCCTGTACCTGAGATAACCCCCTAGGCTGTAGACAGTAAGGCCTGGGGTGGGTCTGAGAGGAAATCAAACGCTTTCTACTTTTCCTTCCGTCATATGGGAGTGACAGAGCCATCATCACCTATTCCATACCCAGGGAACTACACAGTGACTAGTGCTGCCCCATCCCAGGAGAAATGACATGAATTCCTGTCAGGCTCTGCACCCTTCAGAAGTTCCAGATCTTGGTGTGCTGGTGCTTAGAGTCAAGTCACATGTCCCTTGCCCAGGAGATCAGATGTAAAAGTTTCAGAAGAAGTCTCAGCAACAACAGGAACTTACTCTTCTACTTCTTCTGCATGCTTTCTTCCTGACCTGCAAGATAAGGAAAGGCTTATGGTTAGAAAAGGCTATAGAAAATCAAAAACTGCACCTTTCCTCATTTCACTATTATTGTGCAAAACAGTCCCTACACCAGGGCCAAGATAACACACTGCACCTTTAAAGAGTTCTGAGTGACCATTAAACCAAAGTATCAAAAAGTCCTTGAGTGCATCCAATTGAAGCATTTGGGTCCAAAGCGACAGCCATGCCCGGATACAGCAAGAGACATACTACCTGGTTTTTCTTGCTTCTCAGATACTTTTTCATCCCCTCTGCCATCAGCTGTAGGTAAAGCTCACCTTACCTACCTGAGGAGAGAGGATGGCATATTAAGGAGTGAAGAAGATACTATACGTTGTCATCTACCCCTAAGAGATCAACAGGTCCTTCCATGTCCTGGTTGTCCATGTCCTGAGCTGGCCAAGTTCAGGTCAGACATGCTGTGACTGTAAATCAGGGTTGATCTGGCAGAATTAACAGGAGTTCATAATAATAACGGTGTGGGGGAGGCACTGGGAAATAGCAGCTCCCTCGCTCTCCACCCCAGCAAGCCCAGAAGTAATTCAGTCCCGATTAGGGACGCTTGTTCAATATTCAAAATGTAAAACATGGAGGTTGCTGAACCAGCACTTTGAAAAGTTAATTAAATGCCAGGTTTCTTTTTAGCAGATACTCCATCACTCGCTGATTGCTTTGGCCATTTTGCAGGGGGAAGTTTCATCTCTATGCATTGGGAATAAATATTCTCCCCTCCCTTGAAGTCAGGGTGCTGTGACAAAGAATACACGTGGCTCTCCTCTACCCATATGCACTGTCCCAGGACAAACCAAGATGTAAGAAGAGTTGCTTCACTGCCTCACACTGCTCCTTTCAAATCAATTCCATGAAATGGGATAGGCTTCTCCTCATCCGCTCTCTGTTCTAGCAGGTTATCTAGCTCTCCTGTGAAAAATCTACTCTTCTAAGAGCAAGAAGCAGGACACAGATGCTTAGCTATGCGAAGAAAGTAACCTTGTCTCCACCGCTTCCCCCAGACCCTGCAGTCTGTGAGAGGCTAAAGATTACACTGAATCGGTGATCAGAGCCCAGTAACATCTACTGCTTTAATCAAAACTGCAGCTGTGTAGGTGACATCTGCATCTGTACTTCCAGCTGTATCTGCACACTTCTATTTATCACAAGAGGCTGAAATGCAATGGAGCTGGAGAAGTTAGGAAAGAGCTCATTCAGTAAGAAGTAATTGTCCAGCTCTATCCTTCTCCATAGTGGTAGTGCAAAGCACTTTTTGTGAACCCTTTGATACTATGGAGAAAGAAAGGGATGGCTTCAAAGAACCCACCATCAGCTCTCACTGAAGTTTAGCATCTGAGAAGACAGAGATGGAAAGATGATGCAAGATCTATCTTATTTTATCCCTCCATTCTGCCTTCACAGAACTCTTCCCTCCACCTTGTCTTCAGAGCCTTGTCCTCACTGAGCTGACACATCCCAAATGATGGCTTTGCACAGCCTTGCATGGTGAGATATTTCCTGGAGGTTCAATCTAACCACTTCTTAGCATGATCTCGTTACTCTTGATAATTGTCCACCCCCAAGTAACACTCTATTCCTCAGTACTCACACTCTTTACATCTTTGCTCATCTACTGTCCCCAGGCAGGAGTGAAACACTCTACATGTTTTTACTTCCCAGGAGAGGGTCTCTCCCGCTATCCCTGTAAGCAATTTCTTTTTCCTGAGCATCTTGTCGTGACAGACATCCAGGTGGCCCACAGGGGAGGCAGTCATATGTCAATCCTAGAGGCAGGAACTACTTAACTCACATTCCGAGACCTAAAGCTTTCCCAGCTTTTCCTTGTTATGTTAGAAAAGGACTTATTCAGGGCAATAAGCAATTCTTTATGAAGAGTTGCACTATATTGAAAAAAAATAATTTGGGGTACAAACTCATAAACAAGAAGGGGAGACTAGTACTGACTCCTTTAATCCAGAGCCCAGGTGTTAGAACACTATCCTGTCAAACAAGCCAGTTCCCTCCTCTCTCTAAGGCAAGCTAAAGCCCCATGGTCAGCCTCTCCAGAAGAACACCATAGTCCGTATGCCACGGCCTCTGAAGGTGGCAGTGGGTGATTCTAGTCTGTTACATTGACAGCACCATGGTTTATATAGAGCATTTAAATACCAACAGCACCGGAGCAGGAGCTGGAAATGGCCACTGCTCTGCTTAGGTGAGATGTCTGCATCCAGTCACCTGTACTACGTATGTTTGTTAAGATATGATTTGGAATAGCATTACTGGATGAAACTGGCATTTCAAACCAGCTGATAAGCTCAAGGGCAAAGAAGTATCCCAGAAAGATTGTATTAAACTTTTGTAGCACAGGAAAGAATTGCATGTTTTATACTTTGTCTTTAATGATCATGCTATTAGGTAAAGAAGATACCAACCAGACTACTACTTCCTTTCTTTTTTTATCAGGTTTCCTTTAATTTGGTTTGGTGCCAAATTTTTTCATTCCTTGTTTCAGATTGGAAAAAAAAAATCTTAAAATATTTTTTTATTTGTTCCTGATCAATCTTTTCATTTTTCAGTGCAATTGCATTACCCAAATCTACCTAACAAAGTGACCCTGAGGAAAAAAGCGCTTGCCTTGTGTCCTAAGGTTAAAAGCCTTCAAGGCAGTAAGGGAAGTCATGTACACCCTCGAAAGGTGCCCCACCTCCAACCCTGTCCATTCCACAAGCTTAGCTGAGGGCTAAGCTATACATGGATACTATTCCTGCAGAACCAGTCACCTGCTTGTCTCCCTGCTCTCCAGGTGCTCTGGGAAGCCCCAGAGGCATTCTTTATGGAGTTATCACACTGCTTTACGCATCGTGGAGTACCCCTTCCTGAGAACTGGCTCAGCTTATCAACGCCAATTGCAACATGTTGAGACCAACATTTCACCCTTGAGGAATATCAGGCCTGAGTACACAGCGTCCTCTTCATTCACCACATGGGCACAGCTTTCCAGTGGAGAGTGAAAGAGACATGGAAGAAACCAGGCTGTAAACTCAAGTCACCAGAGACAGCTCTCCTACTCAGCCCTGGTTTGCTTTCTCCAGCTGGAGGCACAGCTCAGAGAGGGCAGCAACAAGCTCCTACAAAACAAGCAATTGTGCATGAACTATAGATACACCGACTCAGGTAAGGGCAAACAAAGCAACACGATCCTGGGAGCACTACTCAGAAATGCATTCAGGCAGCTGTATTATACACCAGGCACCCTTAGTTTTTGTGAGACAGCAGTACCTCTGTTACTTTCACTTCTAATAAGCCCATCACATCTAGAGGCCAAATGAACATGGACTGACCCCATCACCTGGACAGCTTTGTTTAAACTCCATTTCACTGCAGGGCTGTGCTCCCAGACATAAGGAAAATCCCAGAATACTCCCTGGGGCTTTGACCAGCTGCTGACCCCTCTCTATTTCAGCATTTTGAATAACTGAGAAACTGGGCAGAAGACCCCACCAGATGCCATGCAACACCACGTTATGTAACTCCTATACCTATTTCTCTCCTAGTTGTGTCCTGTGGCAGAGGCTACAGATCTGCTCTTGCTCTTGAGTGTTGTCTCTGCTCAGTTCTGGCCATCAGAAATCTCCTTCCACATCACTGAGAGGGGGTTAAACCTCAAAACCAAGGCTTTCCCCCAGCCTCCACTCCAAGGTACAGCTGAGCTGCCTTGGAGCTGCCTGCTACTTCTGTGCTGAAGGGTGAAAGGCAGTTCTAATGTAGACATCATTTCTGTTAAACTGTTTCTTTCTCATTTAATGGACTACCACGGAGATCTAAATGGAGATAAAGTAGCAGGGCTCAGAGAACAGCCAGGATGCTATCTTTATGCAGCATGACAATGTGCAGTGGTTAATTAGACACCGTTAACCTATTTTAGCAGGGGACATAACTGGGATGAATGGGGGGAAATGTCCTTGAAATCTTTTAATGTCCACAGCTCATGAGAGCTCTAGACACATTTGCGTCCTGCACCGCAGCCAGGTGCCAGGAGCCCAGTGGGCAACATCCTCAGCTCCCTGCTGCGTGTCCAGGGAGCTGCGAGAGCCAGACACGCAGCTAAGGGAAAGGGGAGAGTTACGGGGGCTTGTCAAAACCAACACCGAGAGGCTGCACAGGCATGCGAGCGGCAGCCGAGGGAGGGAGCGAGCAAGGAGCGCCGGCAGCCCCTGGCCAGGCCCAGCTCCCCCTGCCCGGGCTGGGGCCGCCGAGCCGGCGCTGCTCCGGGCCCCGCATTGCCGGGCCGCGGCCGCCCTCTGCCGGGCCCCGCCGGCTCCCGGGCCTCCTTCTGCCGCTCCCTTGCCTCCCTCTACCGGGCCGGGTCGAGGGGAATTTTCGGTGTTTTACAGGGAGGAGGCGTTCACCTGCCTGCGTGGCAGTGTGGCTCCTGGCGTGTCTCATGAATCACGGGCAGCCAGAAAGCTGCTTCGAGCTGCCCTCTTGCTGAAAGAGCGAAATGGGGTAAAAGGGCAGGTCCAGATGTTCAGAGATACACTTGGTTCTGAGCGCGCCGGGCGATCCAAGGGAGAGCAGAGCGATGGGCAGTGTGCGCTGGGCGCCAGGCCCACCCCAACGCCCAGGGCTGGGCTCAGCCCACTGGGAGACGTGAGGCCTTCTGCCCCTAGGGCACAGACTGCAATTCAGACCTAGGCCTGAGGGAGGAGGGGGGAAAAAAGGTTTTAAAAAGACACTGTACTCTCTTGTTCAAGTATTTTTTCAGTGCCCATCACCACAGTGAGTGGGTGGTGAGCTGCAAGTTGCAGCTTGTTCAATAGCCTAAGGCAGAACTAAGTTACACATCCAATATGACGCACAAGAGCTAACTGATCAGTTCTCCCAGCTTGCCCAGCACGAGTCTTGCTCACTGCTTGTTTGCTGAGGCACAGGGAGGGAAAAACACTCATCAAAGCTCTATGGAAATTAGAACTTCAGTCCATGCCGGAGAGCACTCCCACAAGGTGTCTTCCATTCCAGTGCACCTTCCCTGGGACTCTGATCAGTTGACTGAGTTTCCATCCCTTCTCCCTGAACTGGGGCAGCCTGGGAAAGCCTGATTTGTCTTAATTAATTCAGGGAGTTCAATATCACATCCCCTAAAATCAAGGCAAGTTTAGCCATTGATTTCAGCAGAGCAAGGACTACTATACAAGCCTTTATTTCTACCATAGGGTGAGCAGCCATGCTCTGTGGGACGGGAGCTGACAGACGCTGTGGCTAGCTGGCTCCAGCTGAAACGGGACTGTGAGGCACTAACGAATCAAGCAGAAATGGTGGTGTTTCTCCTCATGTCCTAATACCTGGGCTTGCTTAACAGAAACAACAAAGGAGGAAAGCTCTGGCAAGCAAGACTTTAGGAACCAGCACGAAAGAACAAGCTCACAGAGAGAGTTCATGGGGGTCACTGAACCTCAGCCTACTCACTGCATCATCCCTGTAACAGATGTTCCCAGGGTTCCACCACTCGCTCACTGGTAGAGGGCTGAGCAGCAAAGCTGTTCAGAGCTCCCACTGAGCAACAGAAAAAACAACAACACTCAATACAAATTCCTGCTGTGTGGGAAAACAGCGCTGCAGTTTCTAGAGGTATCCACCACACATCCTCGGTCCCTGAGAACAGGGGCTCCTATCCAAGTGATCATATCTTTGGTCCCCAGTAAACACCAGGGTCAACTCTCACACCAAACGGCTCCTGAGGTTACAGGACCATTTCAGGTTCCATTTAAAAGGAAAAGCACACTCCTGATCCTCATGGTGACACTGAAGAACTGACTTTACTAAAGGAGACAGAACTAGAATGCAAACAAAAACCATCCAAGGTTGTTTGCTTTTTCAAACCCCAGGACAGAGAACAAACTTGGGATTCTGAACTATCAGGCCGAAGACATTTTACTTGTGATTGGCCTCACTTGAAAGTACTAGAAAGATCTAAGTGTTTATTACTGAATGGCACCTTGTGCTGTCATCTGAGAGCAACAACTTCTGAAATAAGGTATTTTAAGAACTTGGATTAAGAACTTGAGAATAGTAGGGGGTTCATATGGGGGGAGAAGACTACGGGAGGGGGAAATAGGGGCAACCAAATAGATTTAGGTCATCTTAGGTCTCCTTCCACAGGTAGACTGCATTAAGCTAGACTTCACAGCCAGTTTAGAGGTGACCTACAAAGACCAGAGAAGTTTTTAGCCTTGGCTTTGACAGATACAAGAGGGTCGCAAGTTGCCTATGTTCTTCAAGAGGGTTTTGCTTTTTTGAACTAGAAATATTTGGGACAGCAAGGATAGTGTCTCCTGAATTTGCTGGTAAATTCCTTGGAGATGCAGTTGAACTAAGGAAAGGTGCTTTTTCCTCAATCAAAAAGATCAGAGACTTCACCCTGAGCACACCCTGCCACCTCAGCAGCTTACACGGACTGTTACCAACACTGTCACACTCCTGTTCTGTTTCTGTCATGAAGGCTTCATTTTGTAGAGGAGCAAAAGGTTACAATCTTAATAGTTCTTCCATTGCTCATTGTCTTTCAGGAAAAAGAAGTGAAACAAAACGCCACTAGCAGATAAAAAATAAACAACTATAGCTAATAAAACCCCCCACCAAACACCAAAGAATAACGGAAAAAGCCCAATGCTTTTTGCTGGCTCCTCTGGGCACTGCAAAGACACAGGAATGGGCACAAGTCTAGCATTCTCCCTTTGCAGGAAACCCTTGCAAGTCATATGAAGCAGGATTAAAAGGAAGAAGATCGCACATTACAGCCATGGTACTGAGGGATTCTCAGGTGACTCTTCTGTCTTTTAGGGACTTTCCTTTTTCTGCCAATTATCTTTACTGAGTCTAAACAGAAACACCAAGGAGACCTCACCCCAGCAATGACATGGAGGGACAAGAGGACAAGAGCCTGTTAACATTCCTGGAACATCCAGCCTATTAAAAAAAAAAAAAAAAAAAGAAGAAGGAAAAAAAAAGAAAAAGAGGTGTAGGGAGAGAGAGGGAGATGGAGGAAAAAAACCACCCCGGGCCTGCACATTGCAGTTTACCGCCATCTTGATGTCCTTGATGCGTGCTGATGGCATGGAGGCGGCTGGCACCAGATCAGCCCAAGAGTAGGAATGAGAGGCCAATGGAGATTTATGTGAGGAGAGTGAGATGGACAAGGTAAAATTGTCAGGAGGAGTTGTTAGAAAGTAAAATATATTGTGACAATTCCACTCCTGCCGTTCATCAATAAACTGACAGATCATTTAGTGTCAATTAGGAGTGATAGATGGACAAGTCCCCATGATCCTGGGCCAAAATTAATGGCTGGGAGGGAGAGGGTGATTGAAAATGACGGCTGACATTGAGAGGAAAGTCCTGAAGGTCCCCAAGGGGCCATTACTTGCCTCATTCCCTTGCAGATCAATGCAGGGACAAACCCAAAAACAGACACTTCAAGACAAAACTTAATCAGACTTCCTTTTCTTTCTTCTCCTTCTTAGTTGTGCCCCCTCACTTGGCAGCCTCAATCCTTTGTGCCGATGCTCTTCACATCATTGAAGACACCCACAGATGGCTGCAAGATGCAAAGTGAGGCTGTCATCTTCCCCACGGCCGGGAGCCTGGCTCCGCTCCTAACATAGCAGTGTCACAGGGAAGCTCAACCTGAGATTTACCTCAACATTCCTGGACTGGGAGTAGAGGGCAGAAGCAATGACAGAAGCTTCTCCCTACCATGTCAGACAGAGAAACTCATGAGCAGTTTACTACTCCCACTTGCAAGACAGGGATGGCTAGAGGTTCTATAAACCAGGCACTCTCAGGGGTCATTTCATATAGATACAACACAGAATAGTTTAAGCCCATATTTTTGAAACAGGAGGTTTTTTACTTTACTTACCTCTAGAGACGCCGAACCATAAAATCCCTTAATCTCTTAAATAACTTTCCTCCAGCTCTAGGGTGCAATCTCACCATTTCCCACCCTCCAGAGCCCTCAATGATCTCTACACAGAGGCTAGGTTACCCTGCTCTAAAGGTCACCCTGACTGCATCCCCTTCCTTCCTACAGGACCTTAATATTTGCCTGCTTGTTAAATGCATTGCCGGACACTGTATCACCACTTCTGTTCCAAAATATGTCAGTATGGTCATTTTCCTAAACAAGCCTTGATTATTCTAACTCTTTATGAGCTACCAGTCAGAATAGAGAAATTTCAGTTGTAGCTGAAGCACCTGTTGCTAAACTGCCATGATCCTGTAGAAGAAAGAAGGTACAGGTGTAGACACTTGAAGGGACTTCCTACGGAAAGCAACACTTGTGTTTGCTTGCAGAGCCACCTGAAATGAGCTGTATTTACTGCTGCTTGCAGAACTGTATGAATTTTAAGAAGCTGATTGCAAGACCAAAGGGATCAGGGACTCAAGTAAACTGGAAGTGTCCTGAGAAGCAAAGAAATAAAGAGACTAACAGGAAGAAAAATGGAAGAAATTCTATAAGGAATGTCAGATAGATGAGAACAGCAGAAGCTGGAATTAAGTGGATCCTTTGTCAAATCCTCACCAGTATGCAAAACTGAGTTCCCTTTGACTTTTCCCATTGGCAGGCACTTTGTGTTTCTTCCTTCTGATGCATAAGATAACCTGACAATAAACCTCTGCTTTGCTTGTGACAAAGTGTCAACACTGATGTCATTAAGGATATCAGCACAGTGTTCAGAATGGCACTTGGGCTCCATCCAGTGGTTATGAGAGCTGCTTCTGTAGCAAAACCAGTTGTAATTACTATTATTTATTTAATCTCAGCAGGGTACTAGGCCCCAAGTGGCAGCCTAGGTTCTTGGCTGGTTCCTTTTCCTCTAATCCTGGGACTAGAATATTGCTGGGGCAGCAATGGGGCTGCCTCTTCTCGTAGAGAATGATTCTTCTACCCGAGTACAAATTCAAATAAATACAGCAGATTCAGGTGAAGAGGGCTCCATCAGTATGGAAAAAAGGTTCTTCTGTCACTATGTGGCACCATTTATTTGCTGATTGCAGAGGACTCATCTCAGGGATTACTCAGGTACTTACCTGCAGTCCTCATCATTATCCAGCTTTACAAAATGGGACTCCTAGCAATGACAGTTGTTCTACAGAGCTATTGGAAGTCCAACACAATCTTCCCATGTTTGACTTTTGAAAACTTACCAGTAAAAGACAGCATTTTGATAGCTCTCAGGAATTTAAATATCTGACACTTATAAATGCTATGGGAACTCATGATAAAATACTTTATCTTACTTGCACACCATTGGTGCAAATTAATTTCAAAACTAGTTACAGCTTGGAAAACTTTAAGGGCCCTCTTCCTATCTTGAAACAGTCTGAGACAGCAGTAGTCTGATGGAAAAAATCAGTAAGATGGTGAGAATATTTGCAAGTTTATTTAGGTATGACATGAGCTGGGCAGGTAAGTGACTAAGAATCATAGAACTGTTTGGGTTGGAAGACACCTTTCAGATCAAGTCCAACCATCAACCTAGCACTACTGAGTCACCACTAAAACATGTCCCTCAGCACCACATCTGTATGTCTATTACATACCTCCAGGGATGGTGACTCCATCACTTCCCTGGGAAGCCTGTTCCAGTGCTTCCAGAGGAAGCAGCAAAGGTAGAAGACCAGAAAAACAGGCTGCAAAATAAATTCACCTCTAATACGTATAAAATGGAAATGAAATGAACAATTTCAAGTGATCATTTCCCATTGATAAGACTTCTTGAACTGGAAATACAGCAGAAAAAAGTTTAAGTATCCCTACGGGAAAGGCAACAAGTGTGCAGATGCAACTGAGTGAATCTGTCAGAAACAGAACTAAAAGCTTAGACTTCAAATGAGGAGAAAATAACATATAAACAACAGCTACAAGATTGTTGCATGAGCGGCTGAAATACTGCTTCTGACCCTCAATATTTTTACACAACACAGCAAAGTTAACTGTAGATAATTTGCTCATCCTTCCTAAACAAATAATAATAAAAAAAATTAAAAACACTGTCAGTTCTGAAAACAAAATTACTTAAAGCAGTATAATTCCCAACTGCAGCCTCAGTTACACCGGAATAAAAGTGCTTATACCTCCATCGGATATATCAACAGAAGCATGTTATTCTTGCTACATCTGCACTAGAGAAATTGAAGCGAGTTAACTTGGTGGGCTTCCAAACTGAGTCAAATTGGTTGAAAAGCTATGGGGAGATTGAGCCTGAGAAAACAGAAACAACAAAGCTACAGCAACACTGGTATGACATCAGCCGATGACTCAGACTTTTCACATGAAAGCTTTACTCTGGGATGTGTCACAAAGACAGCCTTACAGGCTAGCATCTCAGACTTTTTTAAGGGAGAGAAGGAGAAAGATCAGCTTGGGGAGAACATGCAGCTGAAGGAAAGAAAAGACAGGGGAACTAGTTGTACAAAATCCTTGTACCTCATATGACTAAAGAAAGTCAGAACAAACCTCCTCTTTATAAAATTTGTTCAATAGAAGCTCTTAATACAAATGAAAAGAATACTGGCAGATAGGACATGATATCATATCCATGACTGAGCAAGGGGCACATCTTCATCTCATGTCCCACTGTGCAGGGTCTCACAGGCAGAAAGGTCTGCAGCCCTCCATCTCCTGTTCTGCTTCTTCAGCTGAATTGCACCCAACTTCATAGGAGCATTTACTTCAGACACCTACTGTATCTGTAAACCATGCGACTGGGATGCTGGAGGAGCACCACTGATAGCTACTGCTCCAAATCTATCAGATGAGGCTAATGCCAAACAAAAGAAAACATCCTAAAGCAGCACGTGACAGTGTTGTTACATCAGGAACCTATATACTGTCCTTCAGGGCACATTAGGCACAGCCCTGAATATAACCTCCAGTCCAGTCCTTCACTTAGCCAAAAATTACATGATTTATTTTTCCTAAACAATGCTATTTACCCCTGTTCTCTGCTATCACATTTCCATAAAGAAACTACTTGGTCTTACAAGGTTCCAGGACCATTGGTGGCCTTTTTTTAATAACCCTGAAGTGGGTGCATCTTGGCAATGGCAACTTCTAGCTATAGCCAGCATATGAAAAATAATACCATTATCAGAGTCAAGCTGGAAAGGAACAGAAGGACGTCAGGTTGAGATCTTTTTTCCTTTGCTTTACTCCAATCTCCAGATTTTCAGCCGATTTATTCGTCAGAGACAAACCAAGTGATATTTTTCCCAGAAAAGTACTGTTTTCCAGAAGGGCTACCCCAGAATATAAAACACGTTTCTCACTTCCCAAGAAATACTGACTGTTAAACAGGTTTCTGGATGTCCTCTCCCATTCTCAGGGTTCCAGAAAAGAAAGTACATAACTTTTCCATAAATCAGACTGCCTTCAAAGTATATGCCCAGACATATACACTTAGTACAGGTCTCCATGTGCACAAGCTATGTCAGATCACCCCACCACTGAGCCCTTCCGCTCTGTGAATAGATGTAACGCTAGCATAACTTTACAGCCTGAAAAATAACAAATAGCTTGAAACCAAGTAATCTCCCCCCAGTCTGAACTGTCCTTTAGTTTTCATACCCATTCTATCACCACAACCAGATACTTTCTTTCTCTTAAGTGTCCTTCACAAGCATCAGGCTTCTCAGCCTACACTCTACAATTTGTACACTTCTTTCCTCCTATCTCTTCTTGCTGACCATCTCCATCCATCTCCATTACACCATAACACCCCCCACATATAAACATTGACAAATTTCACCTTTACTGTCAAGGTTGATCACTAAATCCTGAACTGTTCATTGCCTTCTTGTCAGTAGGGCACTGTCATCTGTCACTCTCCCAGAAAGGGCGCAACCAGTCAAATCAACCTCCCCCAGCTCCTGTATTTAACATGCTTAGTACATTCTTGACTTCCAGTTACTGTACCAGGTATGGAATACACTGCCTCTGGCAGACAGTGACATATACATGGTTTTGAGCCCCACCAGGCCAATTTATAAAAAGCATTAGCCAGTGGAACCAAGCAAGAACAATACTTCAAATGGTTTGAAGGAGTTACAATGATACTGGAGCCATAGGACATCTACAAGATCCAGAAAAAAAAAATTCAATGCCTGTGACTGCAAAGCCCATCACTATGTTCACTTAATCCACATCTAAGCCCTTCTTAATAAAGAAAGAGGTGAGGACTCACTTGGTAGGTGCCAGCACAGGATCATCTGCCCAGCCTTCTTGCCGGCGTGGGGGTTTAGGTGGTGGACCCTTTAATAAAGAGAAGAGACAAGTTACAGCCAGCTCCAGTCAAGGCATAGTCAAGCCAGTTTAGACACCAGGTCCACACATACTAATGTAACACTTCACTAAACAATAAATGGAGAGATAGTGTTTAAAAAGCTACTTACTCATGAAATAAAAGGAAGACAAATATTGCAAGACAGGTTTCTAAGTGTCTCTGTAAGCAAAAGATGCATCACTCTAATTAGGATCTTGACAAGTTTCAGGTCTGTGTGCTTTTGACTTGCCTAGGACACACAGAACAGTAGCAGTCAGAGGATGTGCTCTCCTAACAAAACATGGTTCACTGGGAACGTGTTCGTTACTGCTGCCCACATTTCAGACGGAGGCATCACACATTACATCTTTCCTAGGGTACAACTCAGATCATTTTAGACATCTTGGTTTAGATGAGAAATTGTTCCTGAGAACTGTCTGCTTTTGTCCACTGCCTAGAACATGGGGTTAGATGCCAAGTTCAGATAGAGCCAGCCATACCCAACACCTCTAAAGTCAGTTGAGATGAATCCCACCACTGCCACCACTGAAATACTAAAGGGGAAGTTCATCTGGAGTTTAGAGACACTTGCAGCTATTTGCTTTGCATTGTCTGGTGTGGTGCTCTGTTGCATGGCAAGAGAAAACCAGAACTCAGCTTGGGGCTTACCATGGGAATTTTCAAAGAATGGAGCCATGAATTCCCACCACAGGAGCTGTTCATTGTGTTTTGCAGTTTTGGGTTTGGTTCCCCCTGCCTGAATCACCTCATAGAGCAGTGCCTTCAGTGTTTGTCATGACAAGCAGTGGTAAAAGTAGAGGGGCAAGGTGAAACCAGTGGATGAATTTCAATTTACATATCTCCCAACAGATGGTGCCCAGCGAGGGATGGGTTTCAGGGACCTGTGAAGGGACCATCATGAGAAGGGACAATTGGGTAAAAGATGTCCCAAAACAGGGAAAAATGGTAACTGCCAAGGATTCTTAGCTGGAGGGGCTGTGGGAAGACAGGTGGCTTCACAGCTTTTATTAAGAAAAGGAATGAGCTGTATGAGTCCTGAAAATTTTTGACTTGACAGAGATGACCTTGCATGTGTGGTGGGGTCAACCCTGAGCCAAAGCCAAATTACCTCTTGCCACAGATGAGGAAGGGGCTGAGCTAACCCCTGATTGTAGGGGTCTCCTGTGTTTATATCTTGAAGCAGAAGCATTGATTTTGAGTGTGGGAAATTAAGAGACCCTGCCAGGGGCAGCTGCTGCCTGCTGCAGGGAGGGGGCACGACCCTGCATAGCTCCCTGGTAGGAGCGAAAATAGTCATCCTCCAAAAATAAACAGGGAGCAGGAATGAGGCAGGAGCTGCAGTCCCAAAATACCAGCTTTCTTCAGCAAAGGGAGCACAGGAGGGCAGAGGGACAGGCAGGGAGCGTGAAACGCAGGAAACAGCCTCCTTATATGGGCTCATCCGCAGGGGACAGAGCTCAGTCGACTGGAATGACCATGTCACAGAATGTGAAGCCTTCAGGGGCCCAAGTGAATGGAGTTTTCTGATCTTTAAATGATTCCCCCAGATTCTTAAGATGCCAAACCAAAGAAGAGGCTACAGTGCCAAAAAAGGAGCATTTTGAATTCAGTTGATCTGGACACACCCAGAGCCCAGGAAAAAGGGGAAAACCACACCACATATGGGTGTGCATGCCCACATAAACATCCCTATTGCTATTACACACACCCCTACCTCAAAAACATGCTCCCTCCCACATGGATCCTTCCCAAACAATCCCCCTCCCCTCTCACCATCTCCCTGATAGCCAGCAGGCCAAGTTCCCAACGCACAGCCTCACCGCTCCTCACAAAGGTGCACAGAGTCACACAAATGTCACTAAAGAACTGGGGCCATAAGTCCAAGGGAAAATGCAGCATCTCCAGGGCATTCCAATGCCCCTGTAATTTAATTACCTCATCATCAAAACCAGCCTTCAGATCAAAGATAGCTCAAGTAGGGCCATCCAGATCAGAGGGTGATGAGAACGACTGCCCCAGTCTTTGCACAGGGCATGAGTCCATGGCATCTAGGGGTTTGATTCCAACGTCTTGCCAATGTTACAACATCTTCCCATTGATCATATGCACCAGGCAACCCTGAATGTCTGTCAGACCGTGACAAACCCCTCACACCTACAGGTCTTTTGTTCCTCATGCAATAAATCAGGTAATTTTTTTGAACTGCCTACAGGAGCACTAGCAACAGGAAAGGCAAAGTTAACTGTCAGCTGAGGATAAATAGCTTTTCTTTGTTAGTTGCCTAGAAAGTGCCGTAATAAGGTCACATGCCACATACACTTCTGTCAAGTAAATACACTTACCTCAATATACTTTCACATTTCCAGAACCTCAGCATAATTCACAATTGAGAATGCGATGTCGTGCATTGCCGTAAGACAGTGACAACAAAGGATGTCGAAGGTGCAAGCAAGAGCTTGAGGCAGAAAGTGGGAAGAACATCAACCCCAAAGAGAGCAGAGCAGAGCAGAAAGAGAGGACATTGTTCTTCTGTAGTGGAGCAGATGTGCTCCTAAGCACAACTCTTCGGTGAAAAGGGCTGAGGGCTTTAAATGATCAGCACATGTTGGTACCTGTGTTGGGCAAGTTTTTTCTCTATGTTCCCAAATGCAAAGCCAAGCTAAACACCCAAACAGTTTGGTATTCAACACAATGAGATTCCACCAGCTCCTGACAACTCTCAGCTTCTGCTGTTCAGTCTCTTTCACAGTCACAGCATTAACTAACCGCTTGCTTGCTGTAGTTTGCTTTTCTACTTAGGCTGTGTCACTTATTTACCTTCAGGACATTTCCTCTACCTTAGTTTCTGCAGATTGCCCCCTTTTTCAGGGAACATTGCCATGGTCTGAGCGTTTTATTTTAGTTTTGCTCAGAAATTCAGTTCACCATTTTTGTCATGGTACTTTTCCAGGATTTCTCAGGCCACCTCCCTTACCAACACTTCCATACCACCACTATTTTATCTCTTCCCTTTGAAAAATGACTGGCCTGAATTCCATCTCTCCTGCACTAAAGTAGAAACTCTGCCTTCTTTATCTGTAGTCAGGGCCTTTCTTATCAGCCAGATGTAGAATTCTGATTTGGCTTCCCCATTAAGACAGAAATTTCCAGGCTACCTGTCAGATCATGCCTGCAGTTTTGAAGGTGCTAGTTGGATGTTGCTTCCCTCATGAAAGCAACCACCCTGTGTGTCTCTGGATCCTGAGGGTCCAGCAAAGTTTCTTCGACCTACCACAACACAGGCAGATTATGGACATGTTGGGTCCCTCAGATTCTCAGGTGGGTCTAGAAATATGGGTTAATTTACCTTCATCAACATGACAGCTCCTTTGAAACAGTGAGCACTCCATGCAGGGAGGCAGAGACTCAAATGACATTGACAGCGTGCAACAGAGGAAATGAAATTTTTCTGTCACACAATGCATCTCCTAGAATGTGCGGGGCCTATGTTCTGCCCAATATACAAACACTGTGAGATTTTACACAGTATGTAGGTGCCTTGTTTTTATCCAATGTTGACTATGGAGCAGAAAGAAATATAGCCTGTTTCAAGCTTCCTCTTCTCCAGCAAGTTTCTTGAGGTTCCCCTGCCTGAGGAAAAGCAAATCTCCACAAACAGACCTGATGAATTAGTTTTGACATCTGCCAACTAAGGAGCTGTAAGTAAAATAGCCCCACAGCTACCGATCTCTGAACATGATACCAAAAAGGGCTCAATTCCCAGATCTATACAAGTCTCGGCAAAGAATAACCCATCTCTGCTGGCCCTCTTTATTATGTCCACAGATGGTTCCAGTAGTACATCTGATTTTAACGAACACCCTCCAAGGACTTCTGCATGTCTTAAACACCTAGCAGAAAATAGTGGCTTTCCATTTCATCCACAAACTATTCTTCTTCATGGCCGCTGACCTTCCTTTACTAGGTAAAGTGCTATTGAGGCAGAAAATGTTCTTGGGGGGCTTCAAATATTCTCTGTCATCTATCACAGCAGGTAAAGGAGCAGCTCATATTTTTGAAAAGCTATCAAGAATTTGCTCCCTAGAACAATGGTCAGCTACCTAGTCAGCTTATAGGTGCACCTGCTAGGAAAGCTGCTGTATTGCAGTGTCTGGCACCTGAACCTGTCTCAAGAGTTACTGCTTTCCCCCGCGTGAAGCCAGTGAAGCAGCACGCAACAATCTGATTCTCTGAGCAAGGGCTTACCAGGTAGAATCCTCTCACAACCCACAGTTACTGAGAAGTGCCCCTCCAGCCCACCTAGGTGTGACCATCTCTCACAGTTTGCTACTACCTTGTGCTACATACTGCCATTCCCATTCTTCTCCACCATTCCTACAGTTCTTTTGTTGCCTTCAGTGGGTCATGGTTTCCACTCAAAGCATAAAATAAGTGTGCAGAAAAGGAAAAGCTTTTAATATAACTATTTTTAGTGTGATTGTCCTGAATCAAGGGACGTTGAGCCTACAGCAAGGTAGCCAAGGGAGGATACTAGTAGAAAGGCTGGGAAACATGGCTGATTAGAAATGCTATTTCAGTAGAAGTCATCAAAAGGCCAGTAGATAAGCTCAGAAAGCTGAAAATAACTGTCCTGCTGGCCAGCCACTCGGGGCGCACGGGAGAGAGGCAGCACAAGGCCTTGGGGAGCTCCAGGCTGGGCAGTGCTGGGGCTCACACTGGGGAAGTTGGCCTAATTAGGGAACAAAAATTCAGCTGCATTTTTGAGATTCCTCCTGGAGAATCTGGCCAACTTCCAGATAAGCGATCCCCAGGAACAGCCTGGGAGTCCAGCATTTCTACAAGCAACCAGTAGACCACTGGAAAAGAAGCAGCTATCTCTGTGAAATAGAAGCAGGTAAAAAGCCAGCGCTTTCATGGATGCTGGTTCCTGTTGGTGGAGGGTGTTTATTAGCTCAATGCATGAATCCAAATAGATGACAGAAACTCTGGGACATGGAGGGACAAATTCAGCTTAGCCCAGGACAAACACGCAAATGGGAGGGCATTCACAATGTGCAACAGCTACAGGAAATTCTGCCTCAGAGAACCCTCCCAGGTTCTCAGAGATGCCAGTTGCTTCAAGAGCTGTCTACTGCCAGTCCACCCCACTCCCAATTGCATGCCTAAGAAGGCAAAACGCTGGCAACACACCATATACAAAACACAGCTAGCCCCTGGTGAGGGCTCTTCTACAAGCTGAAGATCATAGGGGAGAACATGATGCTAGAGAAAAACAACACAGTCAGACTGCAAGGTCTTTGGGAATAGGAAATTTCTGTCCCAGTCACACACCAACACTCTCTTGATCTTAGTGCAATGCAAGTTGTGGATTAAAAAAAGGCTATAACGGACTGGATTCCAGTTATACACAACTTCTTAGGTCATGAACTCTCTGAACTAGAGTGGCTGGACAGTGCCTAAACCACTGATATTACTTTTACACAAATAATGTCCCCCAGTAAGCATCCAGCTGAGTGCCGCCAGTGCTGGGCTCCTGTCATATGTTTCGAAGTCTCAGGGGATGCAGGGAAGAGTACCTGGGGGGCAGCTGCTGTGCAGATCCAGACCAGACAATGGAATGAGAGTTTGGAGCTGAGTGCCAACCACTGTGCAAGGGTAAGAACTGGGTCAGGAAAATACCACTCTGATTAAAGGCCCTGATCATATCAAGCCCCAGGCCATGTCTACACCACAGGTGCAGACACACCTGCAAGCAGGATCTGTGTGAGTCAGCTCGAGTCTGGAAACAGTCTAGCTTTAGATACTTCTGGTAACCAAGCTGGTACCTCCCCACATAGCATGCAGGTTGTTTCTCACCAGCGGATCTCTGCATCATTCTGCACTGTATTTTAGGATGCAAAAAACTCTCTCCAACAATCCCACTCAGCTGGGCAACCTAACAATGTAAGTCCACAACTGGCTTCACATTTCAGGTACTTAATTTTTTGTGATAGTTGTTCTCCCAACAAACACACACTGAAAACAGTTGTTCCTAACATATTGTCTTAACCTAAAAAGCAACAGCCCATTTTTCCATCCAAATCGTTTTAAAGGCACTGGAAACTAGAACTACAGAAGGAGTTGGTTTCCCCCTCTGGAAAGGCCAGATCCTCAAATCCTCTTTCTAATTGTTGCCTTACAGCATGTGGTTACTCAGACTTTGAGTCATACAGAGGTCAGCATCTACCTGGTTAATAGTCAGAAATCAGATACTCTCCTTGCTTTAGTCCACGAAGGACCTTGAGACTACCCATGGTATGTCTGCCAAAGCACAACGAGAGAATGAGGTCTGAGATGGACTCATTAATGCTGCAACATCTTCCTGCTCAAATGTTGTGGTGTTCAGTTAGAAAGTTCTTCCCTGCGGCCCCAAAATTCTTTCAGTTCCATTTGCAAAGCAGAGCGGCTTCAGGAGAACAGACAGAGGGCCTTCCCAGGCTCAGAGCTCATAGCTTTGTCATTATATATAGTATTCTCTAGGAAGGTGGGAAACATTACGTGATACACCTTTTAGAAGGAGGAAGAGCACAATAAAATCAGCTTTCAGGTGGAAAGGAGATGGTGGGTTTAATCTTTAAGTTTATATATAGAGCTTGCAGCTTCAGTATCAAAATGAACACCTCCATCCCTGGAGGTCCCTGAAGGCAAGGAAACGCCCTGCTCAATTGCTGAAGGCTAGAAAAGATAGGATAGGGATCAGGATCACTCACTGTTAGTGCAAGGACATGAGCTCCCAGAGGTCTCAGATGGGGCCAGAACTCCACAGCGTTTCAGACACACTGTGGTACCCACCCACTCTTTACCACCTTAACAGATCCACAGGACCATGCTGAGAGATTCTCTGCATATTACACAGGCACCTAATACAGGCTGGAGATTCTGCTATAAGGCATCTACACCCCCCTGTGGATCTGCATTTCGGGAATCCCCACAGTTCTCTTGCATGAAGCTCTAGCCTTCCTTTCAGACAGGGTCTAAAGCAAACTAGAGGAGGGAATTCTCCAATGCCCCAAAGCAAATCTGTGGCAAAGCAAGGAAGAGAACCCAGCCAAATCTTGGCTCAGAGCCATGTTCGTACTCCTCCTGCCTATTCTGCCTCCACAAATTAACTGAGTTATTAGGATACACCCTTTATTATACCATTGATCAGCCTTACAGCCTTTGGCTAAATGTCCCAAGCAGCCTCGGAAGGTGCAGCCAAATGAGTGATTCAACTGGCAAAAATTCAGATCCAAGATGAGTGGTTTGCCAGGGGATGCAAAACAAGTCCCAGAGCAGGCACATGGTTGGAGGGCAGGACTTCAGCAGGTACCTTCACATCCACCACCCAGATGGGGCTATTTGCTCCTACTCAGGCAGCCACAAAGTATCTCCAGCACAGCAAGAGGAAAGGGACCAAATCCAGGAAGAGTTCAGATTGTAACACTCAGCACAGCCCAAAGGGAGTTCAGAGAAGGGTTACATGAGCCATCAGGGGGATGAAGGGGCCAACTTCGGACAAATGATTCAAGAAGCCAAGTATTTCAGCTTGGCCAGGCAATCACTTGGGGAGAGATATACTGCAACAAGTTTTGGATCACACTTTACAATATAAAGTTCCACTAATAATTGGTTTGGAAGGGACTTACGACAAAATTAACAGATGTTTGTAAGCATATAGTAGTAAAAATTGCAAACAGCCTACTGATCAGTTAGATTTCTCAATACTCAGTTAACCATTTTGTTATCCTTTACAGGCATTTACAAATGGAAAAATACTATAAAGTGTGACTGTGATGTTTAAGAACATAAGCCTGAATAAAGAGTGCAGGAAATTATCCAAACAAGAGGGGTTTCAGAGCAGGGATCTCTTCATTCTAAGGAAAATCTCCTTGCCAGGCACCATTGCATAACATCCCTGAAGCAACAACTGCTCGTGTGGACGAGTCACATCAGTTTAGTTATTTTAATGAAATTTAGCAGTCAGGAGCAAGAAGGAGCCCGTGGCATGTGACCAGCCACCACTTGGTACAGCAGACCTTGGGAATCAATGATTTAGGGCACAGTATGACGGTGGAATTAGTTCCAGCGAAATGACTGCAAGGACTGGTTCCAGAGAGTGGGGGGAAGTTTAGATCAATTATCAGGAAAAAATTATATTGGTTAACCAGTCCCCAAAACTATATCCATCAGTGGG
>WEIS01044584.1:0-11497 GCA_013389965.1 Todus mexicanus
CATACGAAGAAACATACTCCCAATTGTGTGAACCAAATTGTACTTCTTTACAACAATTAGAATGACAGTAATTCCACAAAAGTTGATGAACTCCCTAGATTTGGACAGATTCCGAAATGAGAGTAGGATTAAGCTTGTACATTTGACAGATTCAGAGAGCATAGCACAAGAATGTAATATATCCCTTTAGACACACACACACATATATATATTCTTATACAGGAATTCCTGCAGGGGATTCTTGTTATTGCAGAACTGTATCTTATGGCAGAACTGTTTCCTCCGTTTGTACATCCAAATCTATTGGATGTATCTTTCAGCTTTGACATCAAGAGATGTACTTTTCAATCTCATTTAATAAATTTTAATAGAATTAAAATAATAATCAACTGATCACTTTTTACACATAAAAATTAGTGAAGAAAAATTTAATTAGAGAGAATTCTTCAAATATAAGGCATAGAATTTATCAGCATAGCACAGGCATGTGTTCGTCATAGATATCAACAATATTCATGATCAGAAGAGTATGTACCAAGTATCCTTCTCTTTTTTGGGCAAGCATGTCAGAACAATTTTCCAAGTAGAAGAGCACATGAAGAAAACTTTCATTCTAATTTTTTTTTCGCTTTAGGTGGAAACAAACCAATCCTTTTTACATGCTTATTACTCATAGATGAATTCTTAAAAGCTGCATAAATAAATTGCTGCCCTGCTTCCAAGAAGAGCACAGCAATCATTTCATAAATCATAGCTGTGGTGTACTCGCCACCATTGTTGGCCCTAAACTACATTTTAAAATTCATTCTTGGGTATCAGGAACAGCAAAATCCAAAAGGGATACTATGCAGAACACTGAATTGCTCAGTATAATGCTTTCTCCAATCTATTTTCTGATGGTAAGATGTTACAATCTCAAAAAGGAACCAACATAATGTTCTGGAAAATTGTAAAACCATAGTATGGTATTTTTCACCCCTGAATTAGTGTCACAGACGTGCTGATGGACTCTGAAGAGACTGTCAAGAGTTATGCATATCTGCATTTGCAAGTATGTCCCATAACTGAAGTAAAAACAGAGGGAGAGGGAGGGTCAACAGCAGCAGTATTACTGTTTAAATCTCCTGAACTCATTTGCAAATGTAGAAGACAGAGATTCAAAGCAAGAATTAATGAAGAGTCTCAGAGGAAGTGAATTTAAAAGCTAAAAACCCTGTTATCTTTGCTGTGTCTGAAAGCCTTGTGTTTAAAAGGTCTCAGTTTTTAATCTGAGACCTGATTCAGATTATTTTGTCCCGTATAATGACAAAAGGTTGCATTTTTAAAGGAGATTAAGTGATTTACAAACCTAAATCCTGTTGAAAATCAATAGGACTTAGGCTATTGAATCACTTAGCTACTTTAAAGTATTTCTCCATTAAATCCTTAGGGAGGATTACAAGCAGGTGCCTAGGAAGCGGGTACAAACTTTTCATTTATGACCAGAAGGTCTTATCTTGTTTTCAGTGCCCGTCAAACACTATTTGCCATCTTCCATGGTCTTCGTTTTGTCATCAGCTGCTCTCATCTTTCCAGCTGTAACCACTTAGAAATGTTAAGAATTATCCCTGACCTCCACCTTTCCCAACTGTATTGCACACAATTATACTGGCATCACTTCCCTTTAGTAAATAAAGTCAGTATTTTTGTCTCTTCTCTGTGGGCACAGCACACACTTGTCTCAAATGAAGTAGTTTGCTTTGTTTGTGCCTCACATATACAGTCAACTATTTTGTCTTCCCAGCACACCTGGTGCTCACGTAGTAACTCTTAAAATAACTTTATTTGAAAAAGGACTGTTCTTTTTCCCTCTTGAGAGACTTTGATCATTACCTGATTCCCTATTTATTTTCTGACTCCTCAATATTTTGTTCAATTCTACTGGTCTTCCTTAGGATTTTTGTCTTTTTGATCACAAAATTTTAAATTCAAAATTTCCTTTTTTTCTCTCTTATTAAATATACTTTCTATGTTGCCTTTTTTGGTTTCTTCTCATTATTTTGCTTTTTGAATACTCTATACCCAAGACATTCACAATCATCTGATATTTTATACTTATTGCTGATGAAATTGGGGTTTTTTTGCCAGTTATAACTATTTCAATTAAATGTGTTACCATAAAAAACATGACAATGCGATATAATGTAGTTTCCACTTATATGGCAACTGAATTCGAACCAGTATTGGCTACTGCACAGCTCTTTTACACCTTACAAAATGGTGTACTGCTCTCCGTGTTCATATCGCATAGGCAGCGTTGATATTGATTTTCATTCATTCATTTGGGCACTGGCAGGCATCCTTTACCAAACATATTAGTGCTGGTTCAAGAAATAAGCACTCACAGCTGTTTGCTGCCTTCTCCTTCATCCTGATGTTACTGCCCTTACTGCAGAGATGAAAAATGGAGCCAGTACACACAGCTCATCACTACAGGGCAAAATTAGAAGATATTTCCTCTCAGGCAGATTGAAATAAGACATCACTCCATGGTCCTCCCCAGCACTCCATGAGTCTGTAGAAGTCAGCAGCTGAGGGGAGGCAATTCCTAAAGTCATTCCTAAAGTGAACGTGAGTCAGTGCTCCATGTCAGTTATTTCTGACACTGAAAATGCATTTTTTTTCAGTTCCAGTTTCACTATCACTTTTAATAGCTTTTTTAGAGACATATCTTTTTTTCTTAAGAGCACCTCAACACGTATTTGATATTCAAACCCCACCACACTCTTGGCTCTGCAAGAGGCTCAGTGATGTCCTGGTCATCAGCATCCCACACTCCCTGCACTGACCAAACCGGCTGGCACAGCTGGCATGCTCCTGCAGCCTTGGCTCTGCATCCCATGGTAAGGACGGCTTCAGCTTCAAGGCTGAGGCAGTGACAACTTTTACACACAGCAACCATAATTCATTAAAACGTTCATCAAAATAAACAGTTCTGATAACATAAGTGAGGAATGATTCCTTTGTGGCAACAGTTAAGACTAAAAAGATAAGAAAAACCTGAATAAAGTGACGAGCAGTGTGCTCTATTGACATTGCAAAACGAAAAGAGATGAAGAGATTTTATTTTCTTATACATAAAAGAATGTAATAATAACTAATTCTGCTGAGGGAACAAGAAGAAAAGACACAGAGTAGTACATTAATCCAAAAATATGCAGCATTTTTCAAGGTGAATTTAACTGTAAAGCTCAGAAAAAGAATGGATTATTGCCTAGATCAAAATTGTTTTGTAATAATCATTTTTACCACTAAATTGGAGTGCTCTTGACTTTAAAAAATGGCAATACTCCAAAAGGAAACAGATTTGGATCTGGCCTGACTTCCCATTTATATGAATAATGGGGTAAGCTTTAAAGAGTGAATATCTATTTCCTGGAAATAAGCAACTGACTTGTATTTTCAAATGTTCTTTAGAGTGATTGCTTTTTCTATTCTTACAGCTTTGCACATGTAAACAAACTAATTTTATTTTAAATTTTATGTAATTATACAGTATACCACATTTAATACGTCTGCTATAAAATACTATGCATATATACACAGCACTCTATTTGATGTTGAATAAACATAAATTATTATCATAAATTTAAAATGGAATGAACAACAAAAGCTTTCAAATATTCATTTCTTGAGACTTGCACAAAAATCTCCTCCGTTACCTGTCCTCCATAATAAAATTCCTCAGAATCATTATCTCCTTCAGAGTCTTCTTCAACTGTGCTGTTTTGCCATGATTCCTTAGTGGAAAAGGAAAGCCAACAATGATACAAGTGATATACATATATTGCATTTACACTTCTAATTGTAACTACAGGAATTATATTTTTACAAATAGGTTCATAGCACCCTTTATTATGAGACCTTTTAGTCTCATTTTTCCAGAAAAGTACTAAGGCCCTTTTTAAGAATAGTGGAATATCAGACAAAACAAGCACCTGCTAACTGAGTACATAAAACCATGCTGATTGTATGTTGGAGAATAATACTCTGTCTGCCTACAGACATAGTGTAGTATTTTTAGGAATTTGGGAATTCAGTAGACTATGGGGGGGGATACTTCACTTTGTGCTTTTGCTAAACAAAGCATAATTTACTCACCAAGAGAGGTTCTACACTTCATTCATTTGGTGTTTCAGTGACCTAATACAATTTTAATTTAATCCCTGGTAAATCAATTCTAATAGTTTAAGGAAATAATTGCATGCAATCTCTCAAATTCTTTTCTGTGAAAGATTGATACACTGCTGCTGAATTATTACTTTTAACAGACGTTCCAGCCTGTTGTCAGAAGAGTTTGAACTTAATTTTCTGACTAGCTCTGTTTTGAAACTTTGAAAATTAAGGAGGAGAAAGCAATATGCTTATCCAAGTAAAACCTGATCAAATAGGTTGCTCTGTGAATAATTGCACTCAAGTAAATAGAACTGATCCTGATACAGACTGCAACTCAGCGTGAACTGAAGTGTTATATTCTGCTTGCCACCAATGGAACCTTTACTTATAATTATGTAATTACTTGAAGATATTAATTCTTGACTCCCACAATCGATGTGTTATTTCTAGGCTCTATGCTGATATGGATCCCCTAAAGAACACCTGTTAAAATGATACTTCTACATGTCAACCTGGACATGATGTACTTACTGCTTATATTCTACTTATGTGCTGCACAGAACTGCCATAATGGAATAGAATCAGATGTATGAATCAAAAAATTGAAGTTACTCCTAAATCCCGTATATTCATAAATGTCAAATATACCCCATCATCAGTTTCTGCGGTCAGACATTCTAATCCCATTTCCTTACCTTTGACTCTAAATTCCTGCTCTAGTCACTCTATGTATACATAGAACAAAAATTATATTTCAGCCAATTTCACAGTGATTTTCTATGACAGGACATAAATATAATTTCTGCTTTTACTGAAAAGAAATGACTTCAGTCTTCATTTTACAATAACCTTAGCTTAAGAGGAAGTCTGTGTTAGAACAGAACTTAACTGAACAGAACTTCAACACAAAACCAAAGAGAAACGAAACTCTCACATTAGAATACTGAGAAACCCATCCTATCCTAACCAAATCTCTAACTGTCTAGCCAACAGAAGTGATCAGCCTTACAGACATTTTTAAAGGGTTTTTTTTTTTCAATACTCTCATATTGAAGTACCTTACTCAACTGAAAAAAAAGAAAAAGCTCAAATTCTGTCCCATAGAACCTAACTTTATCTCAGGCTTTTAAACAAATGGGTAAATTCTTCCTGGACTTGAATTTTTCTGATGTTTACCAAGCACTGAATACAATAATGAGGCTGTTGAAGCAAAGTATTTCCAGTTCAGATTTTTCTATCAAATCAGATTCCATCTGCTACAAAACCCAACCGTACACACTAGCATATCTGGGTATGCTTATCTCCCATTTCTAGGAACAAATACAGACTGGAGCCTGAAAAGCAGCCATCAAGAGACTCAGCAACCACACTCATCAACAGAAGTCTTTAAGTAAAGCATCTCAATTTTTTGTCTAGGGTAGGAGCCTGTGTGGTACTATGATCCTGTAAGACTGTCAAGCCCTGTAGACTTCACATTGGTGCCACTTCTTTCTTGAGTTAATGTCAGGGATGATGCCAGAGGTACAGTACAAATACAGCTGCGACTGGAAGGCCTTAATCCTCCAGACACTACTTATGGTGAATACAGTCATGCAAAAGTTCAGAGCCTCCTCCTCCTGTCCTGTAGGCCACACGAAGAAGCAGTGAGCTAATAAATGGGATATGGTCCAGTATGCAAAAGCAGGTTAAAAGATAATGGCATCACGACCTACCTCTCCAATACAGTTCTATTTTTAGGACAGAAAGGGGTTGTAACACTATTGAGCAAAAAATCAAATAAACATCAGACCCATATTTGTAAGATGGGAGCATCCCTGTCCCAACTGAGTCACCATTTAATCTACATATGAAACCCAGAGAACTAGGCTCATCTTCTAAAACGCGTAATGTGTACAGTTTGTGTATGCATAAATTTGATAGGAAACCTATTGTAAGCATTCATATTTTATTATTTTCAGTTGTTTCTTAAAGTAACTTCTGCTAAAATATGCATACAGCAAATACATACCTCTCCATTCTCCCTCTGTAGTTTTGACTTTATGCTTAAGCAATAGCTGGCATCACTGGTTTTCCTTAATTCTTAAAAGAAAAGGGAAAATAGGGAACATGTGTGAAAACTGTGAACTAATTTTGCATATGCAGACTTGAAGTAGTTGCAGTAGTGGAGCAAATAAGGAGCAAAAGGTTACATATATGAAAAGCATCAAAGAGTTTACAAAACAACAGCGTAAAATCGAGAAGCCGCTATGTCTCAGACAACTAATATTTTCAACTGTGAAAAGAAACTCAGCTGATCCATCTAGAAGATTTGTTTCTCCCAGGTTGTGATTTACAATTTAGTGCCATTCACTAATTTAGTATACTTTGTAAAAGAATGAAAAATCAAAACCCCTCAGCAAAATTAAATCAGATCATCTTCTAGACAGAACACAGTTTTTTATTATATTTTAAATGATAGGTTTTATTTATTTTTAAATTACATAAATATTTGCAAGCAAAATTTATCTTAAACTTCTGACTATAATAGCTAGTTTTTCTTTGTGTGCCACTACATCATCTTCAGAAAAATTATTCTTGATTTACATTGGTATAAATGAGACCAGAGATGGACCATTGTATTGGTTTTCCAGTGGAATTCAAAGTAATTCTGTGTTACGCAAAAAAAATCCCTAAAGCATTGCAATAATAATGAAAATACTGCAAAGTCAAGTGTTCTTATCTGAAGAACTGCCAGAATGAAGACTGCTCTATGCAGTCTCTCTTGCACTCTGAAATCATCAGAGAATTTGTCTGCTAAAATCTAAGAAGTCTCCATGGAGTATGCACAAATCTTGATTATATATTGCATAAGAGTGCCTATGTGTCTGAAAAGCATACCCTTTCATGTATAAAATACTTTTTTAAATTATGGAAATAATTTCAAATGAGAGGTTCCCCAAATCACTGGGAAAAAAAAAAGTATTTTTTTCTATAGTCTAATTTAGTGAAACAGCTGAACCATTTTGTTTGAAATTTCCTGAAATAATTCACCAGAGGCAATGGTAGTTACAAACTGTGTCATCCCCAATGGTGAAGATTTAGTGAAGTTTTAAGCGAGTATGAAAACTTATAATTGGAAAGTACTAAGCACCTGTAACTGCATTCAAGGAGAATTGCTTTAGCACAGACTGTAAGACATTAAACTGATAAAATACATTTTGTCTACACAATCATGGTGATCCCCAAAAGAAACAATTTAATTTCTCCTATTCTGAAATGTAGGACAATTCACTACAGCAAGATTGTGAGAAAACAGCAACCTGCATAGCTGCACACATTAACATACCTCCCTTCAAGTGACATATGATTACCTGTAGCGATTTGGTGGAAAATTACTGGAATTGGCTCTGTTGTAACTAACACATCTTCATCGTTATCAGAACTGGAAACGTAAGTGTTATCTACGAAAGAAAAAATGTTGAAGTCCAGCTGTGCTCTGCCAGCCCCTTCCCATGTAGTCCACCTGACCCTTGTACCATAAGGAATCACTCCCTAAATGGCTAGGGAAGCTGAGCACTATCATCTTCCTGGTGTGATTTTTTTTTTCCTCTCTTGAGATTGCTAACAAAAATACCAAAACAATGGGAGATTTGGACCCACATTTTATACAAGCAAACCCCTTAAGTCCACTTGCGAATTATACCAAGCATTGCTCTCAACTGTCCCACAAAGCTTATGGGAGTCTGAGCCAACCTTTTACAGAAAGAAGACTTGTTCTACACTTTTCACTACGCCCAACCCTGAAACCCAAGCTACATCTGCTGTGCAGAGTGAAGTCTGTATTCAGAGCTGGGTGTTAACAGCCCATTATGCAAAATACCTCTGCCTCATTTTGCCTAGTCACATAAAGGTTGTTTGAAGTATCTTCTAATCAGTGGATATGCTTTCTTGTGCCTGATTCTGGAAAAAAAAATTAATTCCTCCCACTTAACAGAAACATTTGATATTGATATGAATATGAAAAATCTCTCAAATTTTCTTTAAAAATGTAGGGACTACACTGAGGGGTGTATTGCTTTTTTGTTGCTTTTTTGGTCTGGTTTCTTCTTTTTTTTTTTTTTTTCTTTCCAGCCAAGTATTTAATAACAGCAAATGACTAGTAGCAGGTTCTATGTAGTATCTGCAGAAGGTAATTTTGAATGAGTTGTTGAACTGCCTATGAAAGTAGAAATATTTTGTTTTCTGCTGATCTGGCCTAAATTGAACCACGCTCTAGAGAAGAAAGGCTGACAAGATAATTGCAAATAAAGAGACAAACAAGAGACTCGAAACAAGGACTTGATTTATCGTATTTCCAAAAACTTCAGTCCCTCATCAGCAAAGTACATGAAATCACATAATTTTAAGCATACTGTTGCCATCTCAAAGCCTTTGACCACAGTGCTTCCAGTGAAATGTTATAGTAATTGAGCTGTAAATTCAGCAATATTATTATTCATATTACAAAGGTTCTTAGCAGCCTGCATCAAGACGAAGCCATGTCTCTTTCACCCCTTCCTTGCACAGATGTGCCATGCTGCCTTTGCAAACTGGTAGCTGCACTGTCACACACAGACAGGCGCATGGGGCTTTCCCAGCCTGCCGCCTGTGAAACAGCCTTTCTGCCACATTCACACACATTTACTGAGTCTGACACTATCCCACACCTTCGCCCACTTCCACTCCTCTGCTGTCCCACAAGGTAATCTGAGTGATCCACACTCAGCTCAACACACATATATTACATGCAGGCAATTGCTGCAGGAGGATGACACTTCTTCCTGAGAACTGCACTCCAGCGGGCACAGCGACCTACTCCATCAGCTCAGTCTGTGTCTGCTCAGCTACGTGCTTGGCACAGGGATGTGTTTTAGAGCCACGGCATCATGCGAATAAAATGGGCTCCCTTCAGGTTTGGGAGTGTAACTTAGTGCTACAGGATCTAATGACCTGGAGTGACCATTATTTGCCTCTAAATATACCTAACACCATATATATGGGTGGGGGAAAGAAATCCATGTCCTAGTGATTATTGCTGTGTTAGAAGTAGCAAAAGCAACAATATGTGCTTTACAGAATAGACAATTATCAAGATATAAATATATGGGAAAAATGAGGCTAAATCAGAGGTTTTATAGATTTTAATTATATTTTTTATGCCTACTGTCATTCTTTCTTGGTAGCTAGATAGTATGATTTTCACTGCCAAGTTTTTGTTTTCCTTCTTCTCTTTGGCAGCCGTTATGGGGTTTTTTTTCTTTCCTTCCGTCACTCCAATGAAACTTGAAATTAAGATACTGGGTTTGGTTTGCCTTCTTCAATACCCAGTTTCTAACACACTACACCCAGGAACACTTCTCTCAAGTAAAGTATCTAATGCCTGGACGCAGTGGAGGAACGCGGCAAACCTCTTGTTACCAAACTGGTTCTCTCCATCTCTGCTGCAATCCAACAAGATCTAAGAAAAGGTTGTTTCTGTTAACATGTGTGCAACCCCAAAATCACTGGGATAAAAGACTACAGCAGTTCTACAAGCTTATGGCAACCAATGCATATCACTCCAAACATATATTCATTAGCAAAATACTTGTTGCAATGGTTCTCAGAGGAGTCGTGATCCACTCATATTAATGGGACTTTAGCCTACTCACTGATGTTATATTCTATAACTGCTCCTCAGGAGCATTATTTTTCCCCAGTTGTGTCAATGTTATGAGAAAATAGTTACAGAGGTATTTTGCTGGAATTGTTATTACCTGCCTCTGAAATTTTCAGTGATATTTTCACAATTTCAGTGATGTATATATAACTTTGAGATGTTACTGTCTCAACACTATTCCTATTAAGTTATTCTGTGTGCCTTTGTGAGCATATTTTTAGCTTTCACTATTAATCATGAAACTTTTAAACGCCTTCCATATTGAAAGCTGTCATGTCATATTACAGTTCCCACAGGTATGATTTAATGCTCAGCTGTTTGTAATCTTTTGATGCTTTGTGAAGCAATTCAGCAATAGCTACACGCTGTTACCAGTGCCAAAGTGGTGACACTGCATATGTAATAGCAATGCAGGGAGCTAGAGTATATGTGGTACTCAAAGCTCTTCTTATAGTATCTAAAATTTACTAGAGGTGGCATCGTTTTCGGATGAGTTAACATTATTTGTATAGTAACTTAATCTCTTTTATTTTCATGCATTTATTGCATGCATTAGCAATTTACCTGATGATCAACTCTGACAGACTTCACCTGGTTTTCCAAATTTGATCCATTGTGTATTACACACTATTAATCTCCAGAGGATACAACCTTGCTGTAGCTATGGATTTACACCTTTGTCATTAATTTGATGAGCACATGCTGCTCTGAACTCTACTAGCAGTGATACTTTTAAGATCACTCTCCTTCCCGCTGAGAAAGACATCAGCACAGAGCTTCCCAGATTTGACACCATTGCACCCTGACATGTCCCTGAAACAACTCTTAAAATACATGTCAGAGAATAGAGCTACAGTCAGCATTAAGTTAGAGATTTAGGACAAAGATGAGTGACAAAGAATCTGTCTCACCAAGTCAAAAAGAGTATTTTTAGGACCAAAGCTATAGAATGGCACAGTCATTATCATTCCTAACACACCAAACACAAACACATCTTCATCACAAAGCAAATAAACATCCCGCAAAAGCTTGAGTTATGCATTAAATCAGGTCTTCCAAAGCTTTGAAGGGTTAGATTTTAATCAGTAAACATACGCAGACGGTTTATGCCTCCCCTCACCAAGTTAGCTACAGTGTAAAACATTCAAATTCTATCTGCCTTTGAATTATAGGATATGATGGCAGAGAATATCCATTAGGTTTAGAGTCACCAAAGTAATTCAGGCTCACAGGCCAGTAGGGTGTGTTGCAAATAGCATTCGTATGGGAAATTCGAGTTGAGGAAGTTTGAAGACAGAAGAGTTTGCCAGAAGATCTCATGTGCTGTGGGAGCAACTGCTGGTTCAGTACTCCAGCTTACCATTAAGTTAGCGGTTCCCAGAGACCAAGTTTTGTGATGTTTAATAAAACAAACTGTAAATAACATACAATGAAGACTTTTTTCAACAATTTGTGCCTTCATTCATTGCCAGGTCTATGGAGTAATCATTAAATTGATTTATCAGGGGTATGACTGTATTTTATGAATTCTCCCCTTACTACATGTTGAATAGACTACTACTAGAAGCATTTTTCTCTCAAGTTTTTACTGGTAAAAACAATGCCTCTTATAAAGGTTGCTAACATTTTTTCACATAATCCATTGTATTTAGCACCACTGCTGAT
>WEIS01044586.1:274-17828 GCA_013389965.1 Todus mexicanus
GCTTATTTGTTTGGTTTTGGAACTTGCACACAGCTACTACCTCACAATTACTTTCTGCTTTTTCAAAGGAAAAATATTGGTCAGAATCACCGAGGCTACAGAACCACCTTTTCTACAAAGAACCTCCTACAGTGTTGACAGTTGTACAGTACTGCAAGACAGGGTATCTGAAATTAAAGCAACAACTCAATGACATTAAAGCCACTGAAGAAGTTTCTACATTTTTAAGTAAAACTCATGACATTTCAAAGATCTATCAACATGATTAAGCAATTAGTAATTCGAGCATTCTGCTTTCATGTTTGAGTTTTAATCTCAAAGGCTACAAGCTGTTTCACGATAGAAACATATATAGTGCTGCATAAATTTGCAGTTGCATTTAGGCATCACTACACATGAGGGGGTACCATTCAAAGTCTTGAACACATGCTGCATAGCCACCACCTCAGAACACAAAGTCCATTTACATGTATGTCCACAAGAGGGAGACTAGAGCATTAGGGAAAAACAAATCTTGTTTTCCCAATCCCGCAAAGAACCCCCACAAATACAACAGCAAGCTTTACGAAACCAAATCCACCGTTTTTTGCTGAAGCTGAAGAGAAATTAAATGTATTGGCATATCTTACTACAACCTAAAAATGTACATAAAAGGTGTAGTGATAACCATCCAGATAAAAGATCCGAAGAATCATTTCATCATTTTCAGGAACCACACAGACACTCAAGTTTCGGGAATCTGGCTTGCAGGTGACCTTACCTAAATACCCGTGAAGTCCTTTGGTATGGCATAATTTGCCAAACAACATTCGCCCATGTCAAATACGATACCCAAGTCACAGTCAGTAAATAAATTAAATCTTAAAAGTCACATAAGCAATTTATTAATTAAGTGTGATGTCTGTTCCAGCTATGTTTGTTTTCAGCTATGCAGCCCCTAAATAAAAAGCAAGGAATTCTTCACTGGTCTCATGCAAACGAGAAGGGGTTTTTGTGTTTGTTTGTTTTTATGTTTAGGTGTCTCTGCTTTTATATTAAGGCTGGAGGAAAAAAAACAAAACCAAAAGGTTTTTCAGTTTTCAGGGCAGCCAAAACTTTGTGCATGACATCTACCCAAAGATATGACCAGAGGTCTTAAAGGCTCACTTCATTTTCATCCTGTCAAAAAATGGGGAAAAAATATAATGACAAGAGAGCAAGTTGAGTGAAACAGTCCTAAAAGCTACAACTTGGAGCCTCCTACCCTGAATAACCACGAGCCACGATAAAAGCAGGTGATACAGTGACGGCCATAGCACTGAAAAACGTCCGAGTCTGTTACCACTAGGCTCAACCAGTGGCACAGAATTCACCACACCTGACAAACATACATTCTTATGTCTGGGAACATGCTCTGAAGCAAGACGAAGTTAATATTCCTGGAAAAATTCTGAAGGGGGAGGAAAGGAAAAGATGTCTTCCATCTACACACAGATTTCCTTACACTGGGGAGATATCTATAGAAAAATGCAGTATTTCAGGTTGGTGATCTCGGGAAGTATATGCTGTACGGAAAGTCTTATAACTGGATATATGTTTATTAACTACACCAGTGTAGTTAGGAAAAAAAGCAACAGGTAGAAAACAATTCAACCTTACATCTTAATATTTTCTTACTGAGATCCCAAAGCAAGGAAATGATGCTAATAGACACTAATATTTTAGTCTATCAACCTGCAAACTGAACATTGCTTTAGATAACCAAGAAGCATCTTCAGAAGCTTTTGGTGCCAGTTTCATTGTCCCTGTGCTGTACAACAAGCCTGGAACTGAGAAATGAAGCAGCAACAGTGTGTCCACGGCAACAGACGGAAAGCTATTTGCTCATTTCCTGACTTGGTAAGGTTTTAAGTGACGAGGTGAGAAACACTATACAACAAGAAGTACTGTAAGAACACACCAGTATATTGCGAGCTGCAAGATACTCTTTCAAGGCACCATCTGCTGGAGCAAGGCAGGAGAGTCCTCTACCTTCCTGAGGCAGAACTTGTTAGGAGAATGGAATACACAGTTGTAGTAAGAGGGTTGGGCTGGAAATGGCGACAGCTTAGTTTCTGGTTCCCTAGTTTCAGACTTCGTTTCAGACTGCCACTTTTTGCAGCCTTCTACTTCTGAACACTCTTTACATGATTAGAAAAAGGCATCTGTGTAAGTTCTACAGCACACAGAGGTGGGGAGGTAGACAGCTACGAAGTTACATTCACGTGGCTACAAAAATGCAAAGGATGTGATTATAAAAGGGACTGGTATAAAAACTAACAATGGGGATGGCAGAACTCTATGCTATGACATTCCCAATTATGCCGCCCTGTCCTCCTACTTCCTTACCTCCACCACATTTTTACAAGCAAGCTGGTTTAGCTAAGAACATGCACTCTTTGACATAAACTAGGTAAACAAAAGAGTTATCCACATAATCAGAAACTCCAACTATTTTCAGTTTCTTTCAAGGTGGCAGTAAAGTCTGCAGTCAAGAAATTCAGCACATATATGTGAAATCTACTCCATCTTTCTAATGAAAGGGCAATTCTTTTTCATGTAAAAAGCCCAAACCGAGTCTATGCAAATAACCCATGACCAGGGTAAGCTAATCGCAATGATAGAAAGCCTAATATACTTGGGATAAAATGTTGCTGATATAAATAAGGAATTTCAGTGCAGGTTTTGTTTCTGTAATATACAAAGGTTGCTCAGGTGACATTCCAAGACACTACAGTACATTGTCAGAATGCCTGTATTAAAAACAACATCAAATGTTGCTACTGTTGCCGAGTATTTTATACCTCTGCTGAGAAACTGTGATCAACAATTGTGAGCCTGTTGGTACCACTGTATGGTCAACACAAGGTGGCAGAAGTACAATGGGGTCTATTTCAGTGTTTAGACTCTATCTCCCTACCAAAGGATGAGATGAACAAGACCCAACACTTACATTAAAAAGCCACTCTTCCAAACTCACAGAACTTGCACATCTACTCTACTTTTTACTTCTCCCTAACTCGGGTAAGAAGAGGGAAGAGATGTACAGACACAGCCCAGATGAACACAGTGCTTTGGTAAATGTAATTTTGCAGCCTTTTTTTTATATTTAGTCCCTCTGCCCTGATATTCAACCAACATAATAAAGTCTTGCTGTCTTGAGTTCATAGTGCTAGAATAAACAAAGCTCTATGGAAGACACGCAGTATAATAGAACATAACATCACAAGGTATTTTTTTCTCTGAGGTGGATCAAAGATCTTGACTCAATTAGTATTAAATTCCCTTATTTTCTTGCCCCGGTCATAAAATGCACTGTAGAGCTTTAACTTTTCATAGGCTGTTTACCTTTACTGAAATGTACCGTTTGTCACTCAGCAGGGTTTACTATCACACCACGATAATGTCAAGGTCTCTGAAATTATTTTGTGGCAGTGCAGACTTTACTATCTTATCAGGAGCAATAAACATTGGTCTTGCTAAAACTGAGGTGTTACACAACTGCTTTATTTTGACTACGAAACCTGAAGAGGGACTCACCTTGTAAACTGGGTAATACTGTGATAAAAATTTCCCACTTGCATTATTTTCTCAAGAGGGCAAAAGAGACCAAAACTTTGATCTTGAAACCATTTTGACACTCCTCAAAACTGCTCTGAATGTAGGCATAAGTGAATATACGTAGGCAACTTAATACCAGACCTGAGCAGTGACTATATTTTCACGTATATGCACTCATGTACATGACAGTATGCATCAAGCTCAACTTTAAACCTGTACAGTAGCAAAAGACAGACAAAGGTCTAGTTCTTATCATACCTTAAAAAAAACCCCACGACATTCTGAAAACTTTAAATGTACAAAAAATTTAGAACCATTTCAGAGCAGAAACATTGAAGACAGACTTGGTCATGGATCAGGACTCAACTGTGCCAGCAATCTGGAAGAGTGAGGGGAAAAAAAGCCCTACAAACAAAATCAAACCCCCACATATGCTGGATTGATGGGCTAAGGCCAACTGTATGAGGTTACGACAAGGCCAAGCGCCAGGTCCTGCACTTGGGCCACAACAATCCCAGGGAACACTACAGGCTTGGGGAAGAGTGGCTGGAAAGCTGCCCAGTGGAAAAGGACCTGGGGGTGTTGATTAACAGCCACCTGAACACAAGCCAGCAGTGTGCCCAGGCGGCCAAGGCCAACAGCAACCTGGCCTGTATCAGAAATAGTGTGGCCAGCAGGACCAGGGAAGCGATTGTCCACCTGTACTCGGCGCTGGTGAGGCTGCACCTCAAGTACTGTGTTCAGCTCTGGGCCCCTCACTGCAAGGACATTGAGGTGCTGGAGCCTGTCCAAAGAAGAGCAACAAAGCTGGTGAAGGGGTCTAGAGAACAACTCTTATGAGGAGTGGCTGAGGGAAATGGGGTTGTTTAGCCTGGAGAAAAGGAGGCTCAGGAAGATCATCTTGTTCTCTACAACTACCTGAAAGGATGCTGTAGTAAGGGGGGGAGGGCAGTCTTTTCTCACAAGTCCCAAGTGATAGGACAAGAGGAAATGGCCTCGAGTTGCGCAAAGGGAGGTTTAGATTGGGTATTAGAAAATTCTTCACTGGAAGCGTTGTCAAGCACTGCAACAGTCTGCCCAGGGAAGTGGTGGAGTCACCATCCCCAGAGGTATTTAAAAGACATGCAGATGACATGCTTAGGGACATGGTTCACTGGTGGGCTCGGCAGTGGTAGGATAATGCTTGGACTAGATGAACTTAAAGGTCTTTTCCAACCAAAACAATTCTATGATTCTGTAACTCATACAGAACAAGAGCTAATGTCAAAATAAAGGAGGTTTTGTGCACCTGTTTGCATCTTCTTCTCACAAAGCACTATTATGATGAAACATCAAGCAAAACACTCTTTACCAGTAAAGTCATTAGGTTTCTTTTACTCTGCTTTATGTAAACAAGAACTTGGAAGATACCATCACTAAAATCCATATTCGCTACACAACCTATGGCAGCAGTAATTAATTATCAATCAATCATGCCCTTCCTTCTGTCTAAAATGAAGTCACAGCTTAGCATTAATAAAATCAATGTACCTTTAAGAAAGCACTTAATACTGCTTAAAAAAGTTTTTCTTAAAAAATAGTAAGACTGCTTAATTTTTTCCAGGTTTTATAAAAACAAAAAATATATAATCTACATTTTGGAGCAAGAGTGAGGTGAATGATACAAGATAAGCGAAACAAATTTCTCAAGATAGCATTCAGGCTATAGTAGCTCTACAAAGGCTATACACAGAGCAGGTCTTACAATGCCTTCTGGTTTCACCCACTCATTACCTTACTTCGTTTGCCTTTCAAAACTCTTCAGCTAGCTCCTGTGCTTTGATGCACCATGTTCTCATCAACAGAACTGTTTTCACAGTCATCAATATTCAGTTCCCAATTTTAATTTAACAAAAATAGAGGAAGTTACTCTACTGAATACTCTCACCTCAGTACTCTATCCTATTGCAAAGAAACCATGTACCTTCCCATGCCTGAACTCATCATCTTACAACTGCATTTCAATAATCAGTTTCTCTCATTAGTCCTTCCCCACTCCAAACACACTTCACGAGACAGAAAAATTGCAAGTTTCTGTGTATCCAGATGACACGAAAAAACCCCCTACCAGTTCCCCTGACAGCACAAGAGAGAAAGGATAAATACTCAACTCTACCTTACACAACAGTTCAGTATTTTGCTTTGCATTCACATACTTTTCAGTTCCTGGTGAACAAAAGAGAAGCCTCCTAAAATCATTCTGGTTCTTAAGTGCTGAGACAGCCAAATAACACAAACCTTAGTTCTTAACACCTGTGGTAAACTGATCACACAGAAGCACTCTCAGTAATTTTAACTCACTGTTAGTTCTGATGCTCTCCTACAGAACATCCCGCTTGCTATAATGAAACAAGTGAAATAGGACTGCAGTGCCACATAGAGGGTCTGGTTTGATCCCCTATCTTCACAGAAGTTGATTTAATGCGTTTCGTTCCCATTTCAGAACACAGTGGGAGCAGCCCACGAGAAGCAGCAGCTGCTGCCCGAGCACTTCCAACCATGCATAGATATCAAATACTGGAAAGGAATGAAGGCAGCACAAAGATTTTGTAAAAAAACAACACTCAAACAAGCAGACCTCCTCATCTAACTTCTACTTCTGTGTGGTACAAATATGACATTTCTGATTGCCGCTTAATTTATCCTTTCATTTGAGAAACTATTATTGCTGAAGTGAAAAAACCAAACACAACTGGACACTGTATCTGATGTACGCAAGCATGACTCCAATGCTAGCACAAGGTCTTAGGAAACAAAGAGACAGCAAATAAATATTTGTATATAAAGACCAGCTATTCATAACATACTCTTAAGTTTATAAATAAAGTTTTGCCTTTAGAATTCCCATCTCGTGTTAGAATCCAAACTTCTTTTTTTTGCTTATTTCTTCAAAGTTTAGCCAAAATCCTTTCTAAATGTAAACCCACAGCTTTGCACTCTGGTTTACATTTTCAAACGCTCAGGACAAAGTTTAATAATGCAAAAACTTCCTCCATTTTTTAAAGCAGGATTTTATCCTGATACCCAGCTATCTGATGGCAACAATACATCATTTCAGAGTCTGTAGCTTTCTCTTCTTTCCTGAACGATTTTTAGCCCCTCTGATTAGAATAAATAAATGGCATTTACATTTGGGGCCAGACATCAGTGGTACTTCACTATAATGATGTTTCCTCCTTGGTTATCGGTACTATGCTCACAGTGAGATTCAGGGCCCAGAGTAATTGAATTCTACTACTGAGAGCCAACAGGCCTCCAATTCTGTTCTTCTTAGAGGGCTACGCGGTCCACACACCTCAGGTAATGTGGGGAAGGAGCTGTGGTATATAAAACGAATTTCAATTAGTCAAAACCCAAGGAGTTTCAATCTGACCCAAGGAACATATTTATTTATTTCCAGTAGAGGGATGACAGTTTATCCTGGGCCAGCCCAGAAAATGAAACATTGCATCACACTGTGCAACTACAGACATCTCACAATGCACCGCTTCAAACTGCTGAGGCACAACGTGGTAATTAAAGAAACAAGCTGGTACTTGTTTTTAAAAGGAGATTAAATCTCCTTTTAATCTGGATTATTCGACATTGCACTGGAATAAATGTATTTTATTTACAGAGAAGTTTTCTTTTTTCATAGGAGGTCGTCTGTGAAAGGAACATACCTGGATACTAAAAAAAAAAATAATCTCAAAAGGAGGATGTGAATTTAAATAAACAATTAACTGATTTAACTGGTATGCTTATACAGAAGGGGAAATACGACTTGGGAAAGGCAGAGGACACACTTCTTGCCCTTATACTGTAGTCAACCAAAGTATTAAGATCAGTTTTTATCTTAAATTTTTCTCTCTTTCACTAAGAAACAAACTTCTATTTGATAGAACTGATCATAGCCTTACTCGGATGAATGACTGTGCTAAGAGAAATAAATATCTAGACACTGATCTTCCCTTTTACAGACAGCAGCTAAGTTACAAAGAGCTAATAAAGCACACATCATTTTAATCAATAACAGCTATGTCTATAAAGAAGTCTCTGTATATTAATACTAAATGTTATGCTGCATTCACAGACATGGGTTTTTTTGGTACCTGCAGGTAAGGTTAGGGTCAGCATTCCTTGACAGAAGCAGTTCTACAGTCTTCAAGATGTTTTCCTCTGAAGCATGCGCCGTACATGCTGCCATCAGCACAGTGTACTTATCTGTTTTGAAATTTGCAGTTAGAGAATTATATGTAAATATAAATACCCTGCTAATCCAGAAGTTCCTTTAAAAGCCTTTACATTTGTTAGAGTTGTTAATGAGGCTCTGATAGTCTAAGATCTTTAGAAAAGGGTAAGGAACTTGTTTTCCTTCTAGTGAAAGTACCTAGAATTACCAGGTAAGATAAAGACACCTGAGAAAATTGTCAGAAAGATGGAAGACAGTAGTAAAGTATCTATCCCTACAGAAGTTTAGGATACTTCTTAGGTACCCCCCAAAAAAGCCAGAAGAAGCTTAACTATAGATGCTTGTTTCTCAAATCTTGTTCTACACCAGTAGATTCACTCCGTATTGCTCCCCACCTCTCCTCAAAATACTGCTAAGGGAAGAAACAGTTTACTGGAAGTTAACTAAAACTGATAAATACATGAAACCTATTAAAAAAAGTGATAGCAATTTTAGGGAGGACAGAGGCCCATACAAAGGACAGTAGAAGTAACAAGGCTCTAATACAGGGCTCATAGAGAAGGAAGCAAGCTTCCTGAACTACACTACCACAGTGCAGTAGTGGTAGGAGGAGGATTAGAAGTATGGTTTGACATGTGGATTTAAAGAACAGCTAAATAGTCCATAAAGATTCACCAGGAGGAACCAGCATATTTAATCCTGCTTTGAAGCCAGCTGGGTGTTACGGGCCACCTTCACTGACAAATCAGAACTGTACACCACTGCTGTCTGCCCGCAGGACAAGGGGGATCTCTCCCATGGTTCTCCTAGAGAGATGTGGGAAGAAGCATCACACCTCAATGACCTCAGCAAGTTAGTTGGCCTTAGAGTCAATTAGAAAACTGCCATTTGAATAACTGCCCGCTTTGCTTATTGCACAAACTTGTTCACAAGTTCAAACATGTCTTTAACAATTTGTTTTTAGAAGTATAATTTTAGCTGTACCTACTCCAGGCCATACCATAAACTGTTACAAAATACTTTCTAACTTTCTTGTAGAAATTTTAGAGACTGTGTATGTATTAACATCTTTATTCTTCAACTGAGGTCAGGTTTTATTATATTTAAACATGAGAAGTTTGTTATGTGCTTAACTCACTTCTACTTTATTTCTCACTTCTTGTCCACACCTCTCCAACTAAACACCTTAGTTTTGCATTTGAATTGACTTGGTTTCTTAATATACCATCATTTAAGTTACACCTACGTCATGTAGAAGTTCTAAAACACATAAATCAGTATGTTAAATAAAAAAATAAGTTTCAGAGAGTCACTTAAACTCCTGAACAGTAAGCAATTCAAATTTCAGTAAATTACTTGACACACTGACAGATTTTTACACAAAGTGTTTAACTTGGTTATCAATAACAACATGAGCAGAAAGAAGGCAGGACTCTGAACAAAGGTAGTGATAAACACCATTAATCTAGGAATGATATTTAGGAGGAAGTTGTAGTTGTATTTGTATCCAGTATTTCAGGTACTGATAAAGAGCGGGAAATTAATTTCTGTTAGCCTACCTGTAACTCACATATGTGACTACAAGAAAGAAGAGGAAGAAACACTTTACAACTCTCAAGTTTCTTTTACAAAGAAAAACTGGTAAGAGGCTACAAAAAAAGATTAGTGTAGGTTCAGCCTAGCTGAAAAACTCACATAAGCCAGTGAATTTATTCCTCAAGGGTGCTGCTTCCTGATCCCATCAGTCAACCCTACACTAGTTCCTTGCTCTTCACAACTACCAAAAAGGGTAAAATTAAGTAACCACTTACAAAGAATGACTGAAATGTGACAAAAAGTGATTAAATGTATAGCTATTATTAGGATTATAAACATTAGTATAGGATCACTTATGTGCTTGCCTGCTGATGCAAAAAAAGCAGCAGGATCAGTGACATTTAGTACCACTTCAGGATGGCACAGTTTTACTGAACACACATGGCCTGATCAGAACCAATGACTTGTGAGACCATTCCCGGCTGGACAGGACCCTGCCGCACACAGGCCCTAGCTACCATTGCCCTACACAGATTAACAGGGAAACAATTCTTGAACGAGTATTTCCAAACACTCCTTTTTAAAAAGTACTTGGAGATTCGGGGCTGGGTAGGTGGGGGGGATGAAAGAGAAAAAGACAGAATGAGAAAGAACAAGAAACCCCTTCAACTGATTCCAGACCAATTGCAAGAACACCATCTTTTTCACTTTAGAATTAAGACTTCTACTTTAAAACTGTGAAAGCTAGTCTAGATCCCAGTTCCACTGTGAACTTCATTTTTTTTCCACATATATGTAAAAAGAGAATAAATACAGGTACTGAACATTACTGGCCAGTATTTTTCATTCACAACTTACCTACTTCAAAACACGCATTAGCACCTCTGTTCAGAAGAAGACGCACCACCACAAAGTCAGCCACGCTGGCAGCACACATCAAGGGAGTCCATCCAAACTGAAAGCTAGACTCTATGCTGAGACCTGTCAAAATTTAAGATACTGAAATCATAAAACTGCACCACAATAAACACGCATTTCATAAACCTTACTCCCAACACGTATTGTTACAAAGGTTACACATTGTTTGCATTTAGGCCTAGGGAGAGAAATTTCTTACATCACCTTCATTTTTTTTTAATACACTTTTGACTGGAACAGCAGAAAACACCTTTTAGAACTGACACCAGGGAAGTTCAGTTTTCAATCCAAGAAGTTAAGAATGCAAGTAATAAATTTACCTGCAAACACAATTTCAGAGAAGTGCTCAGAATCTCTCTTATCTCCACTTACACATAAGAGCTTTGTTCAATAAAACTTAGAAATTTTGGTTCTTGCCAAGACAAGTAGACTGTTGTGGAAGCAAACTGTTTGTCATGAAATTAAGATCATATTGACCACAGTTTTCTTGCTCCACAGCTCCTTTTATTCTCTGCCTTGCAAGGCAGTTAACTAGCAGATACCAGTTTTGTGATCTGTACTAACAAAATATTATCTCAGCTGAAAGAAGAAATTGAATCTCGCATAATCTTCTGTCACAATCACCAGATTTGTTTGTTACTCTTTGCAACAGCCACATCTTGTTTTGTGGCTACAAGCAAGCTTGCCAGACAGATCTCCCAAATTCACCAAGAATCAAGTACCAGACCAAGATACTCATCTGACAACTTCAAAATAAAAATCTCTCTACATTTTTGCAATATACAGAATAATCTTTCTATCCTTCCTCAAACGTTACTTTAGCAGTCTCCATCACCTGGTTCCACAGTAGTCCAACAGTGACTATGCATAATCAAAAATACTTCTTCACAAACAACAGCTCTGGAAAAAAAACATTGTCCCAAAATATTTCTGACAGTCGAGATAAATGCATGCATGTTTATTCAAAATATGTATTTACTTCCCCTGCCCTGGTAGCTTGTCAAAGATTCGCTCTGTGTAGCAATATGAAGTCATTAATGCTTAAGGAGTAACAGGTCACTGCTCTTGGATTGATTCCTCAGTTGTTTAAGATCACTGGACTTGTAGAAGTGATCAGCAAAGAGGTACCATTCAATGAAAGCCAGGCATTGAAGAAATCTAACACCCCTAATACTGCAAGGGGAGACTGCAAGTATCCCTCAGCAGTCATATCTGAACTTCCTCGTAGACAAGTCACTTGAAGAATCCAGCAAGTCTGCTATCCAACAGCCCACTGCAGTAACATTAGTAGGAAAGTGATACTGGAAACCAATACCACAAAGCTGGCACTCTGTTAGCCTTAAGAAGTCCCTTTTCCTCTTTAGAAGAAAAGTAGCCCATATAACTAGAGCTCCCATGTAGAGCTTTTTATTTTAATACACATCTGAACAATAAATCTATTGGGCAGGCATACAAAGACTCCAACTCTTGAGAAGGTATTTTCTTCTCCACTTTCTTTACATGTATAGCAGCTGGTATCCGTCACAACGCTGGTGCTTTTTCTAAGTTCTAGAAGTAGAATGGCCTTTTTGACAATGGAATGTCAAAGGTCTGTTACAGCTTGTTAGTCCCGCAGGTCTCCCACCATCTTTGTAGTGATTGCCTTGAAGTACCACACAGCATGAAAGTCACAGTGTGAACCAGCTAGAGTCCCAGAGGAAGACAAAGGACAACTGAAACAACCACAGCCATATTGCTTCTTGGTTTCACGGTTAGAGTTGTTGACTAAACCAGAAACATCTCTGCTTGTTTACTACTCAGACTCCGTCATTACATGAGTTGTTCTTGAAATTAGCAGCCCTTGGATTAAAAACTGCCGTTAAGAAGTCCTATAAAGCAACGGTGAAGTCCAGAGAAATGAGGCTGCTGTAGCTCCACACCCTCAGGCTCAACCAGTAGCAATGCTGAGCATCTGTTTCCAGCAGGCACACACACATACCACTGGCCATGCTGATCAAGAGTACTTGTGTGAACACAGACAGCACCAGTGGTCTCATCCTACTCCTCTCTGGGACAGATCTATGTCCTCCTGCTGCTGACATCAGAGAGACACGGGCCTCTGAGCCCTGGTCCCACTTCTGGGGCTGGCACATCCCTTCACTAGCTCTCATCTCTACAGTCGCTGGCTCCCAGGCCCTGTGACAGCACTGGGAGTCCCTTTCTCTGAGTCCATTAGCTGGGTTCCTCCCTGACCTTGGGCCTCTCTGCTCCCCTGGGCTTGTGGAGCTTGGCCTGTGATGGGCTGATGGCCTGGGAGAAGCTGGGCCAGGGGATCAACTGGGGTACCCCACCTGTCATCACCTCTCTGTGTTCCTTTGTGGGCACGAGCAGAGGAGTTTTTCAGTCACACAACCTCACAAATTATGTCTAGGAGGCAAGGGAGATAGAACAATCTTTGTAACACTCAGAGCTAAACACAGTCCTCTTTAATCAGGAATGGGGAGAAATATGTTCTGGCTGCCAACAAGCTCTACAGTAGAAACTGTATGAAGCATGTGAATAATGGTGAAGCAAGAGAACAGCAAAGGAAGAATCGTGTTCTTTCTGTGATTACTAGAAATTCTCTGGTATCTCTTTCAGATATTTTGTTGACAAGTGGTTAGTAACAGTAAGGGTAGAAAGGCTGGTTTTATGCAGAAAACTGCAACCTCAGATTCAAAAAGGTTAACAAGGTAATGCCCAAATAACTATGATCAGCCTCTACATACAGCTTTTTATGCTAAGTAATTCCATGTTTGACACCAAAAAAAATGAGGTCTTGGACAACTTTCATTTGGTTAACAACACCTCTTAGTATCAGAACCCATTTAAATTCGGATCCAATTTACCTGAGGGAAAAGTTTGTCTTGAATCAAGCATTTTAGACTTCTCTGTAATGGAAATACTGAGTCTGTCAGCACTTTGTGCTGTGGTTCCATAATACGTTAAAGCTGAGTTACTTCAGAGCTCCTGATGTCTCCCATTGCTGGGCCAGCTACGGCTCTCATCTGACTCAGCGTTCTGAATCCTAAACTGGCTGAAAGATTGTTCATTTACCCCCAGTTCCCCTACCCTGATTCCCACAGTTTACTGCTACTTTAATTCCCTGAACTGGCTCACAGAAGACTAGATGAGCTCTGGTACTCACACAAAGATAGGAGTGGAACAAACTACTGAATGAAAACAGGGAAGAGGATTTCACTGTACCTTTATCATTTGAGGGGGAAAATGTGTTAATTATATGGTGTTAAGCATTTTACTCCCAGTGCAGACCAAAATGCCCAAGTCATCCAGGAACCTGCTACCTGCTCGCATTACTTTCTGTGACACACACTGCATTCAGACACCTGTTCTAAGCATGTTGCCATTTTGTAGGATAGGTAAGAGAAGACACTGTGCTTGTCTATCTCCTAAAGGAGCTCTGTAAAAAAGCCTCAGCACCAAAGATTCTTGAAGCAATGACTAAGCAAGCCAGAAGACAGCACGTTCTGGCTCTACCTGAAAAAATGGTCCCAACGGTTGCTAGGAAATCCATTTCCAACACAAATCCAGAGTTTGGCCGAGTACTGGTAGCGAGCCTCCTACAAGCTCTACTGAACACACACTAAAGGCAACTTTGGAAGCAAAGATTTAATCTAAGCACCGATCCTCTGAAGGACAATGATACCTTTCTTCAGAAACACCTCCCTGTTAGAGGCATGGTGTTCTGCTGCTCTGCAGGACAGTCCCGGACCGGGCAAAATTTACTGTTCACCGTATTCTCAGGAAGTGTTTCTCTTCTGCTACTACCTTGTGCGTTTCAGGAGACAGAACACAAGACTATAGGAATCTTTGGCATGACCTTGCGCACTTACAGACAGCTGTCATCACTTCCCAACAACACAGAACTGCTCATTATGTAGCAGCAACAAAGTGGAAAGTGAACTATTGCTGCCCGACTGAAACACAAGCAATGAAAAATACATGGATATAAGAAAACAACTGAACAATCTGATGCAAAGACATCACTAAAACTACCTGTAAATAAGAAACCTGTTTTCTCAAAGGAAGAGAGAAGACTTATTTCCCTCAGTATTACACCTCTGAGTTTCAGCCTGTACAACAGTTTTTACTTAATTTGAAAAGAAAATCACTCCCCCACTGTGGTAAGAAACTGTCTTCTAAAAGGGCAAGTAATGCCATTGCTTTAAAGCTCAGAAAAACCTGTTGCTAACTAGAAAACTCCTTTCTTCCAGATGTAAAATAGATTTTCCTCAGAAAACAAGCTCCTGGTTACTATATTCTGCTTGCTTGCTGAAGCAGAACTTCCTGACAATTATCACCAGGCAGGTCAACTCAGCTATGCAGCTCTTGATTGCCCTGGACGCTTCGTTAAGTGATCCAATCCTCCTAACACTGAATAACAGAAACACATTACAGACAAATACTGAGGAACAGAATGCGAAGAAAAACTTTTAGTGTTAAGATAAACTACTTTTTAGTGACAAACGCCACATAAAGCCTATTAGACCTTTCAGGATCACAGAATCTTTGTCCAGCTGATGTTGCCAGGACAGCAGTATTACACAGGGCACATACCAGAAACTTAACAGTGCTGTGAGTGAGAAAAGAAAAAAAAACCAAAACCAAGCCAAAATGGATTTCCAAACTGGGGGAGCATTAAAACAAAAACAAAAACAAAAATCCAGCCTTCCCTTCCTGCCACTCCTTGCCAGGAACCTTTGTTACCAAAGTAAGACCACCCTCTGAATTCTCACTCTCAATTTAACCCAACTCAAATTCAGTGTTTGCAATTGGTATTTACAGTTTAAAGATACATCTGAAAACAAAGAAACGCCTTGTTTCATAGTCCAGGCATTATATTTTTCTCAATTTCAGGGCTCCTGACTGATGGAAGAAATATAAATTAGAAGGAATTTGCTGGAATACCGCATGCTGAGCCACTAAAAAAGTAATTTCATCCTCGAAGTAAGAGTTTATATCCTGCATTGGAAACATTCACATATTCCTACATGCATTTCACACATTATTCTGAAGCAAGAAAGTTCAAACCTTTCCAATTCTTGCCCAGTTCAATTAAAAATATTCAACTTCGCAACTGACTTTCCTCACCAGAGTCTAACAGTTCTTCAATTAACGGCACATCACCACGAAACAGAGCCTTCTTTAACGCTTCACTCTTGTCCTCCTGCAACATTTGATCCAACTGCTAGATAAGCAAAGAAAAGTTATGTCAAAACCTGTCTTGAGGTAAAAACTACAGCTTGATTTCAGTATAAAAGCATTAATGAGCACTAAGGACAAAACAGAGAGGGAGAGGAGCAAGATAAATCTTCCCTTCTTGTATCTCTGTATACCCACTCAGGGTCTACTGTAAAACGTAAGTTTTAAAATAAACTTTTCAGAAAGGTTCCATTCTCTGAAAAATATATTATCTTCTTCTTCAACAGACCTGTTATCCTACTACATTGCTCTCAGTTTTTCTTAAGAGTATTACATGTCGATGAAGATTTTGTTTCATCTTTTAGTGCTAGAAAAGCACTGCAGCACATTTCAGTACCTGTTTTTTGTACACTTCGCAGATTGCAAAGCACAGCATGAAAAAAATTTATCAGGCATAAAAGTGATGAGTTCGGGGTAACATATCTCAATGAGTAGCCACATGGCTTAATGCAGCACGAAGCCACTGCTGGAAAGGGTTACCGATCCTCTTTCCTCCTACTCCTGTGGTAACAGAGCTATTTGTGTTGCTGCATCACAAATGATTTGGCTGAAAAATGTCCTGACCAAAAGAGTACTTTATGCACCAGACTGTTTCTTGATTCAAGTTCGTTTCAAAAGCACCACAGTTTTGTTCTCTACTAAAGGTGCAAATGCAGCTGAAGACTGCTGCTAGCATTATCTAGATCACACAAAACACTTGTGTACATGGTGAAATGGAGGGTTGTTCACTACTTTCTTTGCAGACCGAAGTGGGTATGGAAACGAGAAAAGCTGCATTTCATGACAAGCTTTGAGGCCACGGCATGAGAACTCAGAATTACCTAGTTTCCCCCAGCACACTGTATTCTATCTTTACAACATCTGTTAAGATTTTACAATGGGTTTGGCATCTACAAAACCAAAGGTGAGAAACAGCCAATATAATTAAGCCCTACTTTTGCTCTACTCAGTCAACAATTCATAAATAATGGGTATCTTTGAACGGGTACCTCAACTTAAAGATCAAGACCCTTCAAAAAAACAACTATAGAATTTAGGGAGAGTACTGCAAGAGTTGAGTCACTTCCATTTTCCAGTTCCAGCCACTGGACAAACCAAGGGCTAAGAAGCTTTGCAGAATCTCACGCTATCAGATGCCTCACACCTATTAGATGCAATAAAATCACTTAAATCTTCATGTTGGCAAGCAACAGGCTCCAGAGATTGAAGGGGCCGTACGAAGAACAGCTGAGGGAACTGGGGTTGTTAAGTCTCAAGAAGAGGAGACTGAGGATAGACCTTATTGCTCTCTACAACTATTTGAAAGGACATTGTAGAGAGGCAGGTGTTGGTCTCTTTTCACAAGTCAGTAACGATAGGACAAGAGGGAATGGCCTGAAGCTCCACCAGGGGAGGTTTAGGGTGGACATTAGAAAGATTTTTTTCTCTGCAAGAGTTGTCCAGCATTGGAACAGGCTGCCCAGGGAGGGGGTTGAGTCACCATCCCTTGAAGTGTTTAAAGGGGATATAGGTGAGGTGCTTGGGGTTACGTCTTAGGGGTGATAAAGATTAAAGGTTGGTCTGGATGATCTTTTAGGTTTTTTCCGACCTAGGTGATACTGCGAAGACACAAATCAGCTTTACAGGCCTCTGGTCAAACATGCTGAAACAGGGATTAGGGTCTGTTATGGAAGAGAAGAAGAGAGCTTTAAGTACACATTACGATTTTACGCAATAAGACATAAATCCATAGCTGAGGTTCTACCTACTCCTGGACTGGGGGTACCCCACCACCACACACTCCCCCTCCCTGGGAAACAGCCCCAGGAGAGGCTGCAGCAGCCGCCCCCTCAGGGCTCCCCGCTGAGCTGAGGTGAGGCCCGGCCCGCACCGCTCCCCCCGACCCGGAGCCCGGCGCTACCTGCGGCTCCCGGCGCTGGGTGCCAATATCCCAGCCCTCCTCCTCGTCGCTGTCGCCGCCCTCGTCTCCCCCCGCCACGAAGCGGAACGCGACGGCCATGGCGCCCGCACCGCCGCCGCCGCCGTCACGTGCCGCCGCGCCAATTTCCCGCGCGCTTTCCCGCCTTTTGA